>QEOT01003621.1:7882-58983 GCA_003123785.1 Pterocarya stenoptera | reverse complement strand
AAGTTTATTAAAAAAAAGTTGATTTTTGTGAATATAAGGTATCTTCTACTTTTTTTCCTAAGGGAATTTGCGGTACTTATACAGTACATACTCGCTTGATTTGAAAAGAGAATTAAAATGAAATGACGTGAAATAGTTTATGAATAATAGTGAAATATTTGAGTTGAGATAATATGAGTTAGAAATGGATTGAAAAAAAATTGAATAAAAATATTATAAAATTAAAATATTTGTTAGAAATTAGAATATTATTTTTTAATATTATTTTTATTTTGAAATTTGAAAAAGTTGAATTGGTTTTTGAATTTTATTTGAAAATTTAAGAAAGTTATAATAATTAGGTAATAATTAGATTAAAATTTTAAAAATTTGAAATTAAAAAATATTTATATTTATAGTGTTTAGATATTGAGATAAAATTGGTTGAGATATGATAAATTGAAGTATCTCTCCTTCCCCGACATAAGAGTGAATAAATAATTTGCCTTCAAAGATAAACAACAACCTCCGTTTTGGTTGAATGCCGTGTGGTTTTTTAAATGGACGAATTCAACTAATGATATAAACGCCTAGTAAATGATAACAATAACAATTAATCAATTATGTTGATGTTGGGATTAACGTCAGTGGCTTCCTAAAAATCTACATCATATATATATATATATATATATAAATATATGTATAGATACATTATTTATGGAGTCAGTGAAATGGCAAAGCACCCTTTTGATATATATATATGCATAGATACATTATTTATGGAGTCGGTGAAATGGCAAAGCACCCTTTTGGCGGTCCATGACCAGCTTGTTTCATTTCATCGTGGCAGAAAGTATGGTGAACGGACGAAATAAGGACTCGGCAAAGTGGACCTATTATTTTGCTATAATCAATCCTTAACATTATGTGAGTTAAAATGCATGTTTGCAAAACTAAGCAGTCGGTGGATTTGAAGAGTATTACGCTTGGTTTGCTTTCCATTTCGTCTCATCTCACCTAATTTTTCCAAACTTCTAAATAAAATCAAAAAAACAATTTAACTATTCTAAATTTCAAAACAAAAATAATATTAAAAAATTATATTTTAATAATATTTTATTCAATTTTCAACTTTTATCTCATATCATCTACAAACGAGGCTTTAAACCCATGGGATCTCCTCTCTATTTTATGTTGAGGAAGAAAACCTATTGTTGTAATTGAGTCATTATTTATTTCAATGAAAAGAGAGGGAATCGCTCGGCTCAAAGATGGGGATTTTCACTGTCAATTAATTCAATGATTTTGATCTAAAGAAAATGATGCATCCACCGAAGATCCGTTCAGAAAGTGTTTTTAAATGAGTTTGTAAATTTTTTCTTTGATCTAATGCTTATCTTATTGTTCTTACTAAAATGAAATGAGTACATGAACTTGGGTCTGGAAACATGTGATCAACATCCAAAGTTTGAGACAGAGAGAGAGAGAGCGAATAAAGAAACATGTAAATACGCCTTAAGCCGCCCGGGGGCCATGAATGGTGCCTGCCAAGTTAAAACCTATACTAGTCAAAATCAAGGGGTCGAAAACATTAGTTCAAATTATAGGGAACAGACCAGCCTTTTTCTATATTATCTCTAAAGAAAAGACGACAAAAATCGCCCTACAAGAACAGCTAAATATTTTAGTAGGTAGCAACTTCTTAATGAACCAAACTTGTGCAGATCTCTGGATGTTTCAGCCTACAGGTCAAGATATTAACATCAATGCTTACAGAAAAATATTTCCTCGACAGCCATGTACTCTGGTTAACAAAGATATTAGCAGTCTGAATGACAAACCGTGTACAAACATTGCTGGTTGTAAATTTGCTTCACATCTGCTAAAACCGCCGTATATCTTTAGGTGGCTTGAAATTAAGGGGATGAGATTCTGGTGTGGCATTCTCGTCCTCTTTCCACATTTTAATTGTCTTGTCGGCTTCACAACTAATCAGCCTTGAACCAGTTATGTCGTAGGAGAGAGCATAGATACCAGCTTCACTGTCCAATGAGCCTGAAAGCAAGAATTTAAGTTTATACATATATATATATATAAGAATTTATACATATATATATATATAAGAATTTAAGTTAAAAACAGTGATAAACTTGACTCGTTTTCGGGTCACCCCCTACTCCAACGATCAAAAAGAGAGAGAAGTGCACAAAATAAGTACCAGGTTGTACAATTGTTTGGGCTTGCTGAAAATTGTGACCACTCTTCCAATCCCAGAACCAAAGACTCCCATTGTCACCTAACATAAACAAAAGAAAGGGGGAAAGATTAGAAAACATCTATTTATTTCTAGAAACCTTGTTGACTTAAAGTGTGGAAATACAAGCATACTCCTCTCAAAAAAGAAAATAGAAAAATAAAAAAAGAAGTACGAGAATATATAACGTAGATGGTGAACCTAGACATCAGGCACCTCCAATATAAAATTTAATTCACAATCAACATGTATCAAATCCCTACCTCCTGTAGCCAGCACCCCCTCTTCATTGACAGCCATTGCATTAATTATAGTTTTTTGTTGAGAGCTGCCCAGAAACCACCAATCAGAATATCAGTTCATCACTAGACAAACTAAACAAATATAAGTTGAGGGGGAAAATTGTACCATTTCACTGGATAAACAGAGTGGGATATATATATTTTTTTTTGGATAAGTATGCGCAGGGTGGGATATTACGTGGTGATTTTTAACTGATTGCAATGTTAGTTATTCACAAGGAGTAAAAAAGACATAAAAGTATATGAACAAAAAAGGGAGGGTGCATCACTAATCTTGCAATCAATTTCTTCTTAAAAGAGGGGGAAAAGTTATAAAGTTCTATGTATTAGTAGTTCGCCACTTCAAACTACCAGAAAATGGGTCATCTATGCAATCTCACTTGGTTATCCAAAACAGAGAAAAGAAAAGAAAAACATAGTGATCTCACTCATACAGTCACACTAAACACTATCCAAAAAATTAATTGTGATCTCACTCGTATTAAACAATCAGACAGAATACTAATATTAACAAGGAAGAAAGCAAGTTGTCTGAAAATGCACATGGAAAAGAAAATTTGGCTCAGAACTCACAGCATGTTGTGTAAAAACTCCCCTTTCGGCAGGTTAAATTTCTTGATGTTGTCAGCTGATGCAGATGCAAAACAGTGCCTGAGAAAAAGAGCAGATATATAATATGTTTTCATAAAAGGATGATATTAAAACCACGGCTCTGTATGGCACATACTCTTTAGGATGCTGTGCCATTGCTCGCACAGACTTTTTATGGTGTGTGAGAGTCAACATTGTTTTTCCTGCAAAGCAGCAGTTTATAGGTAAAAAAATAGTAACGGTATTCAAATTGGGAAAAAGAAACCAATGACACAAATCCAAATTACCAAATCTGAGGTCCCAGAATTTGATGGTCGAGTCGTGAGAGCCAGTAACAACTTGTGGATCCTGAAAAAATAAGAAACAAATTATATATATCACACAACTCAAATCCACCCCACCCCCATATTAACGGACGAATCCACATATAATTAACAATAAAAAAACCCCAAACCAACATTTGGAGATATTCACACAAAACTACGAATAATAACAGCATATCTATGTTCGCACTTTAACAACCACCCAAGGGATATACTTGTAACTCCACAACATGTAAACCAATATAGATGCATACCCCCCTCCCCTTTTCTTCTTTTCTTCCTTTCCACAACTCAGAAAAGAAATTCCTACTAAAGTAGCAAAATGTGGCCCCCGTAAAATATAGTATCAGCAGTGCAATCAGGATTTTAAAAGAAAAACATATATGGAAAAAAATAAATAAATAAAAAAAAAAGGAATCCACATACCATAGGTCGAGTAAACACCGAGCAGACAGTGTTATCGTGGCCAGATAGAGCAAAAATTTGTGCCTTGCTACGAATATCCCAGACCTAGACATTGTTGTATCAAAACATACAAATTCATATTTTTCATCCCAATTTCTCAAAACAATGCTAACAATCACCGAGTGTAGAAGCTAAAAATACTGCAGCTGTTATGACATTGCAGAAAGTAACTTCTGTCATACTACTTAACTGCATACCCGGCAGACAGAATCACGTCCCCCGGTCAGCAAAACATCAATAGTGGGATGGAGAGCCAAGCAATAGACACCACTTAGATGACCATGATAAGATCGGATGGCCTGCACAGCAATTAATATGTTTGATAAGAATCAGAGTGACTAAAACAAGAGCATTGAAGTTTTTTGTTTCATGGAGGTTCTAACCTTATTCTGCTCAAGGTCCCAACATTTAACTAGTTTGTCATCACCAGCAGAAAACATGTAAGTATGTTTGCTGCTGACAGCAAGGCCTGCAAAAGAAAACACACTTTTTTAGCCATCTTGTGCCCAATAATATAGCCATTAACCATACCAAAATTAGGCACTAAAATTTCTATAACATCAATAATTTGTTAGGAGCTGACCTCGTATTTGTTCAATGTGTCCTGTTAGTGTGAGTTTTAGCCTTCCACTTCCCACATCCCATATCTAGTCAGGCAAAAATAACAACAAAAACACTCAGTTGTTGTTCCTTACAAAAAACTGTCACAGGAGACTGGCATTAGGGTAGTTGCATAACCATAATCTTTGGTTTTCAAATCACAGAAGAGATTGCATGACCAGAGTCAGTTTGGAAATAAGAGACACTCTATCTCCTTATCCACCTCGCAATAACTGAGCTTTGGAATAGAGCAGTCTTTTAGTTTACTTGGCTCAATTTTGCCAGGTTTTCTGCCCAAGTTCCCTAGAGCAGTTTCTAAAGATAATAATTTCCTAAACATTTCCAAGTTTACATCCGGTACTGCTGAACCATCCAATCAGGATAATTTTGGATAAACTAAACATTTCTGACTAGACAAGAAATTCTAAGGTGATGCTAGAGAGAGCAGGGGCAGTAAATGTTAGACAACAGGAATGAGATAAAATTTTTAAAAGTACCAATGGATGCCCAAATGATCATGATATCATTCATCAGAACAAGTCCGTGGAACTAATTTCATGAACTAAATTGAAGCTGGATACCTTGATTGTGCGATCGGCAGAGCCAGTACAAAACCACGTATTGCTTGGATCAAATGCAATAGATCTCACCCATCCCAAGTGGCCACTGATGACCTACAGAAATGAAAATGCATAATGTTAAAATGTAAAAGAAAAGATGCAGCAATTTAAAGTTTCTTCAGAAAAAAAAGGCACACAATTTATTCCTTTTTCTTTTAAAAAAGAACAAAATTTAAATCTTAAAACTTTCACACAATCATGCAGTTTAGTTTTTTTTTTTAAGAAACTATTTAATGCAATACTACAATGGAGGCTTACCCTGTAAGTCTTCCATGGAGGATGCCATACAGGACGTGGCCATTTGCTTGGGATTCTTTCCATTATTGCAGATGTAGATAAATTCCTACAAGAAGGAAAACAAAGCAATCTAAGTCAAATTGTGCTATGTGCCAGACGATAAATTGATACGCATGATAATGCAACATAGTCTACAATCCACTTCCGAACTTCAATTGTCTACTGGTTTCTTAAAGAGAGAACTGAGAAAAGTCAATTCCATTTCCAATGCTCCCTAACTGCATATCTGAAAAAAAAAATTATATGATGACAAGTATTAAAGTGCATCTAAGCATAATGCATGTGCATTTCAACAATAGACTGCATGTGTGCTAAGATACAGAAATACTTGTTTCCCAAATTAAGGCTCTTTGCTTATCCCCAACAAAATATGCTAAAACCATTGTTTGTTTTTCCTTAAATCATAATCATAAATCCCCTTGAAGGGATTGGTTGTCAAATTAACCATTCTTTGTAATCCCCATCATAAATAAAATAAAGAAGCTAAAACCTTTCAGATGACCCTGAAGCAGAAACAACTGCAGTGCTTTTGCTGGGTAGACCGATATCATTCCTGGAAAAAAAACATGAATCATCAACACTAGTTCAATACAATGAAAAATGTTTCCTACAAAAAAAAAAAAAAAAAGAATGTTAAAGAAGCAAAGAATAGTAGTTATAGCTGTGGAGAAAACTGACTGAACCAACTTACACAACCAAATTGGTTGAATTCAATGAGGATATCAGTGATATTTGGTTTTAAATAATTAGAAACCAAATAATTGGCATCCAAAAGACTATATAACCGAAACAAAAAGTGAACTGGTTAGATACTAATTAGAAAAGGTGTAATATAACCTACACCTACCCCCATTAAGTCCCCATCAAACAAGGTAGACCCACAAGTTGGGTGGTAGACCAAAGGGTACTTCTTCTAAGACGTGTACTATATAATTTGGCTTTTGGAGAGAAGTGAAAGATTAAAATTTACGGGAGCTGACTGGTAGTTGTTTCAAATATATTCTTTATAATCAAAAGTTGGAACAAAAGATAAACATACATAAGTGAAAATCATATGTACCTAGAATACATATGTTTTTTTATCAGTAAAAAAAAATCCGTTTTTTAGGTACATATGATGATACAGATGCAACACAATCTCATGGCCACAGGCCACATCTTTTGTGACTATGATGTTGTATACGCGTGATTTTAACCCAAATAAGTAAAAATCTCATTTAGCTCCTTATAATATCCCTAATCTTTCATCACCCTCTATGATACCGCATATGATAAGAATAAGAGTAGGTGGTAAATGACCACATTGTTTGGAAAGAAAAAATTCTTGCTCTTTATAAGATTCCAATGGGGCTTCAATTGTATCATTGACTAATCTTTTTGGAGTATAGGCTATGTGGTTTGGACCTTCCATTGGGACGTTACAAATGGTATCAGAACCTATCCCAACTAGAAATGTGAGACTTTAGTCGTGCCATCTACAACGGACAAGCCCGACTAGGATGTCTGGAATTTAAGAAGAGGAGATTGTGATACCCCATATGATAAGGATAAAGGTAGGTGGTGAATGGAATCCCACATTACTTGGGAAGGAAAAATTCTAGCTTTTTATAAGGTTCCAATGGAGCTCCAATTGTATCATTGAACTAGTCCTTTTGGAGTATAGGCCATATGATTTGGGCCTTCCATTGGGGTGTTACAACCTTAGTCCCTATTCTCAATCAGTGAGCCCCCATCTCCCTCATCTCTCACAACATCTCTCAACTTCCATTGTCTCTTCCACCACCACCATATCCTCAGCCTTTTTTTTAATAAGTATATCCTCAGTCTATTTTTATACACCCTACTATATTCTTCTCTGCCTCAAGAACCGGAACAAGATCATTCACTTAAGATCTAGAACATTATATCTGGAGAAAGGGTAGAGAATCTTCTGGTTGCAATGTGAGCAATATTAAGGGAGTGAGTAAGGGTAGAGAATACTTACAATGCCTTTGGTTGAATGGATGGACCAACGACTAGAGCATTTTGAGCTCCTCCCTTCTGGAGATCACTAGAATCCTCTGGGCCTACAAAACAATAACAGCGTATAAGAAAAAAATCGGTCATGATTGCAGTGTGAGCAATATTACACCTAATATCAACATCATTCCAGAAAAGTGAAATAAAACAAAATGCATCAACATATTTTCTTCTAGCATTTTGCTTCACTTAAAAAAATTGCCTTCAGGGGTGCTTTTGTCTTCCAAATACTCAGCAGACTATGAACTTAGGCCTCATTTGTTTTCAAAAAACATCTCATCTCATCTTATCCCAATTTCATCATTACACTTTCTCAAATTCCAATACAAAATAAAATAAACAATTCAACATTTTCAAATCCCAAAATAAAAATAATATTAAAAAATATATTCTAACAATACTTTATTTAACCTTTTAATTTTAATCTCAACTCATCTCATCTCATCTCCGAAAACAAACAAGCTCTTAGAAGGGCACCAAAAGATCTTCTTCAACCCCCCCCCCCCCAAAAAACAAAATAAGGATAGAGTACAGTAGATCATAGAACTCCGAAAAAGCAGTAACTTCCCAATCTTGTGCATTTCTAAAGAATGTAACATTCCATTGGAGAGTTCCATTAGATAGGATTAAGAGGTCCACAATTGAGGCTTCTTTCATTCTTGCCATGCCATAGAATTCTGGATAAGCTTTCTTGAATGCCCCATCACCAAACCATACATTGTGCCAATATTTGATTTTGGATCCATCACCCACTTCAAACAGATATTTCTCTAATACGTGTCGCATCATCTTCTTATGTGTTTCCATAATCCCACCCCATATGGCCCACTTACCTCATTCAAACACCATCTTCCTATAGTTCACCATACTTTGATTCTATGACGGCTCTCCACAATACTCCTCGTTCATTGTGGTATCTCCATAGCCCTTTTCCAAGCAAAGCTTTTAAAGAATATTTAATCCTCCTTCCGGTTAGGGGAGCATACCGTGGCCCATTTTACCAAGTAGAATTTAAAATCATCGTTAATTCCCCCCCCCCCCCAAAAAAAAAGAAAAAAAGAAAAAGAAAAAGAAATCAAGTTGAAGTTTCTCCATGCGTGCAACGAGCCACCTTGGTGGGAATTAGAAATAGGGATAGAAAGTAGGTTGGCAAGTTGGAAATGGTACTTTTGATTAAAGTTACCCTACCAGCTC
The DNA here is from genome assembly GCA_003123785.1 of Pterocarya stenoptera. NCBI lineage: Eukaryota > Viridiplantae > Streptophyta > Magnoliopsida > Fagales > Juglandaceae > Pterocarya > Pterocarya stenoptera. Next base: position 50,339 of record QEOT01003621.1, on the reverse strand, counting down.
TAGATAGATACATCATCTTCCAAATAGCCAATTTCTGCTCTATTTTTTCTAGTACATCGTCCCAAATAGATTTTGGATTGAACAGGACACCCATAGGAAGGCCCAAATATTTCATCATCAGCTGAGATATCTTAGATTCCAGAATGTAAGCCATGCTCTCCACATTCAAAACAATCCCCCACTGAGGCTAATTCTGATTTAGCCAAGTTCACCTTCAACCCCGATGCTGAATTTACACGAAAAAGTCACAGATGACCCCTACTTGATCAAAACAAATGAACAATAGAGTACATGTACTGCAATACCAGTCAGAAATAATTTCATCAAGTGATTCACTAGTAGGGAAGACTGCCACGACACAGGTGGAAATGTTAATATATCCTAAGCTTCACAGATAAATGACATTGTTTTCCACACTCCAGTGATTTAGTTACGGTTTGAGAACAAAATCACCAATTAAAGAACTAAATTAATTATTAATTCAATCATTATTTTGGATCATTACAATATTAAAAAATTACCCGTAAGAGAAAGGGTATTAGGAGGCACCGGAGGTTGAGCACCGCGATCCAATGCAACGGCATTAGCTTCGCTAAGAGGTCGACTCGACGTGGCTTTGGTTCCTAGATACTCGTGGCTAACCTACAAAAAACCGAATTAAGCTTTAGTTCAAAATCCAAAAACTTGAAACCATCCGATATACGCTCCGGGATTTGTTTACTTTTCATACACGATTAAAGAACCCACAATTTTTAAATGAACGGAAAACCCACTGACCTTGTGGCTCATGCGAATTTTTTTACTGCACACCAATGAAAAAAAGAAAAAGAAAACAATTAGGTCACAACGAAACTAGAGCCATAACGTTTCAGTAGGGGCAAAATACATAGATTTGAGGGTAAACCTCTCCGGGTCAGGAGGAGCGAGGTGGCCATGGAGAGGAGAGAAGAGATCGAGGGCTCGCTTGAGGGATTTGAAGCTCAGCTTCTTCAGCGACTGTGGCTCCACTGGCTCCATCTCTAGGGAGGGCCCTGGCATTTCGAGTCCCAGAACTTACTCTGCAAGTGTCCCGAGTCTGCTAAGCTGCTCTGAATGAATTTGTGATTTTTTAAAAGTGTTTAAAAATGATTTAAAAAAATATAAAATAAAAAAAATAATATTTATAATTGTAATGTGTAAATATTGTATATTTTTAAAAAAAAAAATTAATAAATATGAAATTTACATTAAAAAAAAAAAGTTAATTAAATTTTTAATAATATCTCTTATTAATTTTTAAAAAACTTTTTATAATATTAATCTATTTTATAATTATATATGACATTATTTAATAAAAAAACATATTTTATATTTCTAAGTAGAAAATCTCGAGTCGAGTGTCTGAGAATTTTTATCGAGAAAACTAACGTTTGGAGTTGAGTTAAGATGATAGAATATTATTAGAATATTATTTTTTAATATTATTATTATTTTAAAATTTAAAAAAGTTGAATTATTTATTATATTTTATATTAAAATTTGAAAAAATTATAATGATGAGTTAAGATGAATTCAATTTGATTTAGATGCAAACATACCCAAACTAATGAATTTTTGTCGGTAAAGAAAGTTGTCTATGGGCCTTGGGCCGAAATCATCAAAAGTTTAGCGTATTTTACGTAGGATTATTTTATTAGGGTTGGACCTGCGAGTCCATTAAGTTTAGTTAAGTTCAGCGGGCTTGTGAACCCATTTAAATAGTCTTTGTATCTTTTAGTTATCACATGGTGACAGTTACGTTGTTTTAGAACTCTCTCAGCCAGCACACTTTTACTGGGGCATCTGGTGTGGGTTTGTTATGCAATTCAGTATTTTCTACTCTCTCCTTGCTTTGGAGGAGCTCACCCTAGAAGTGAGGCATCATAGTCCTCTTCCCTTGTGTTTTTTGCAAAATTCTCTAACTACTGAACAAGAGTGTTACAAATTGATATTAGAGATATTGACCTCTGTGCTATCAAAATTTCTAAAAGAAATTCTTGCATCATTATACAAGATCAAGGAACTGGATGAACAATCACAATAAACTCAAGAACATATCTTCTAGAAAATAAGAGATTTCAAGAACAACCGCAATGAAACTCTAAGCTATTTGGAGCACCAAGCTGGGGTGATGAAAGAAGAAGAACCAGTAACGATAATTCAACCAAGCCAGAACCACCTCCAAAACTCTCAGCTAAATTCATGACTCCCTTCGTTGCCACCTCCATTCATGTTCAAGAGCGAAGCATCAACAATTATGTGTATTGAAATCAATCCCAATATTTGCTCCCATCTGAAATTTGGGAGTTCCACCCCATGGGAGTTCGACTGGGGGCATTATCGGGAACCAGATCAGGGCGAAAGATCTGGTTGTAAGAGCTCGATCTGATGTTTTCCATGGTGCCCAGTTCAAGATTCATGAACACCGCCTTGGAGGCGAACCTCTCGCCAAAAGCCTCATAGTAAACATCGATCTCGTCTAATTTCAGATCCAAGGACAAACTGTCGCCCTGATACCATCCTGTTGGATCGACCCCATGCTCATCACCACCACTGCTACCTCTCTTTCTATTTTCAACTTTATCCCAAGCCATGGCATTGCAGCATCTCAATTTTCCCTTCAGTTTTCAATTGGTCTCGTTTGGTTTCTTGATTGCACTCAACTCAACTGAGTTCAGTCTAGATTTAGACTTATTCTAATATCCAAACACCTAACTTTCAAATTACTAAACTTATCTCAACTTAAAACCTCTTTACATGTAGGATCCACAACCTTTTTAAACTCAAAACTTCTTTATACATGAGACTCACAACCTTTTTCAATTCAACACATTTTTATACATGGGACTCACAACCTTTTTCAACTTTCCATAAATACATCTAAACTCATCTTAACATTCAAACACATCTAAGTTCATCTTAGGTGGGCCCCACGGAACTCACTCCACCATCTCAACCTACTACTATTTATAGAGAACTCAACTCAGCTCATCATCCAAACGCAGCTATATATTGTACTAACACGTAAATCCATTGCCTCTAAAACTTTTGTGGAACTAGAATACATCTATTGGTCCTACACATATAATTGAAAATTAGTAGAACTAAATAGAATTATTGAAGACGCGCCTAACCTGTTCGATAAAATGCATAGGAGACGTTTTATTTCGAAGAAGGGAAAGTGTATGATGCCTATGAACTTTGAGGTATGTTATAGCGAGCCTGAACCCACTTTTGTCTTGGCTGCTTCAACCTCTAAAGTATTGCAAGGAGATAGGCAACTCAACCTCATGCTTAGGGGTGTAAAATTTAATCGAAAAATCAGACCAGACTGGTTTGAACTGGTGGAACCATCCGCTTTTAGACCAATCCAATCCGGAATCTAATTCTAAAACCGGCTGGTATCGGTCTAGTTCTAGTTCTATACTTTTTATGATCAGACTGGATTGATTCACTATATTATATATTTTAAATTAATTTTTTTTAATATTATATATAATATTTTTTATATTATATAAAATTTATATATAATATATAGAATAATATTAAAGATGAAGATCTTTATTCATATATATAATAACATTTTTTGGGGACAAATTATATATATATTCTTAACTGTTTTAATTCCCAAGCAATCCACAAATATTCTTGTTGGCATGCATATATATGATCTTTATAAAGAAATATTATTAATTTAAGGTAATTTCATACTATCATATCTAAATAGTTGCATGAAATATGCATGGCCTTATATGTTGTCATATTGAGTCCAATCATCGAAGCCTAATAATCATAAACATTTTATTTTATGTATCTTTAGATTTAGAAGCTTATTCGAATGAAGTTCTCCCGAACGACAATCTTTATGTTGCCCAAAATATATTGGTGACTTTGAACGATTCTCTCAATTTTTATGCATTTTATTAAAATTGGAAAACTGGACTGAAATTGGTAAAATCGGAAGTACCGGTTTTGGAAGGTAACCATTGCGTAATCAATTTTTGAAAATATAAAACTGGTGCCTACCGGTTCGGTCCTAAATTATGTACATAACTAGACCAGATTGGATTGGTTTCACCCCTACTCATGATTCATAAAATTTCTATCAATAGGAATGGTTCGACAATTGTTGGTTCAGAGTGTTTACAAATTATGTACGTCTATGGGCATAATTCTTCTGAAGTTGGAAATGATACAAATACAGATACTCTAGTTTGGAGGGAACTAAACACTCCAGGCCATATGTTGTCCCCTTAAGTTGGTCATGCGATTGATGCATTTGGCAAGAACTTGTTTGTTTTTGGGGAGTTTACTTATGCTTAGAGTCCATGCGATGGCCTGATATTTGAAGCCCATTATACTTCTCTTGTAATATGTGGTGGAGGGCAATAGAAAAATCTAATGGTTTTGCAAGTTTGAGAGGTGAGATAAAAATTTTATGTTTTGTTTTAAAGTTTAAAATATTATTTTTTAGTTTTGAGAATTGAAAAAGTTGAATTGTTTATTATATTTTGAATGGAAATTTAAAAAAGATGTAATGATAAGATAAGATGAGATGAGAATTTTAAAAAATTTTAGAATGTATAAAAATGCGGCTCCTCTATTACTCAATGAATTGCTACTTAGGGTTGCTTGTTAATGGTATGAGATAAATCTTGAAAGGGGGTGGGATTCCTAGAATTTTCTTGTAGTGCCTATTTTTTCACTCAAGGGTTTTACAATGACACCTCATTATGGGAGATCATTTGGTGAACAAAACTATGAATAAGATATTTCACCTTTTTTAATTTTATTCTAATCTTCTCGGGGGCGTATGAAGGAACAAAGATGATGGGTTTCTTGACCCAATTGACATTACCCTTGGTAAGGGTTTAGATGGATATCATGTATATCCAATGTGGGTGAGAAGTCAACCCTCTTGCGTGCAACATGTCTAGCTATAATAGGGGACAGTTGGACTGCTATGTGCCCTGTGAGTTGAGTGTTCTCTCATTCGTGGATATTATCTTCACACGACTTGATGCTATGGATCGAATCATGATCGGGAACGACAGGAAGAGCATCTTCTACGTCGGGTTGTTTGTTGAAGAGAGGGGTTTGCAATCTAGTATTGAAGCAGATGTCAAGAGTCTCTTGGAAAAGACTCGTGTAATTGGAATGTTGGTTTGGAGGTGAGACGAGAATTTTGTGTTTTATTTTAAAGTTTAAAATATTATTTTTTAGTTTTGAGATTTGAAAAAGTTGAATTGAGATTTTAAAAAGTTGTATTGGCATTTGAAAAAAATGTAATGATAAGATGAGATGAGTTGAAAATTTTATGTTTTGTCTTATATTCCAAACCTATCCGACCAGGTGCATTCTGCTACAGTAAACGTCATTGAGTACTGGGAGGCTGCTCTTAAACACCTTCATATATACAAGACTGAGGCTAGTTTGGAGGATGAAAATAAATTAGAGACTGATCCTAGTCTAGGACGGAAAGAGGACTACGCTGAGCATGATTTTGATGATGCCCAAGTATTTTTTTCCAAAACCCATGAAGGAAAAGACTTATAAGGACGAACAAGAGGTTGGGTCATTTTTCCTTGAACTGTTGCATGGTTTTTATCAGAAACTAATTGGTGGCAAGATGTGTGGAGGAGACACTAGCGGCTGCAAAGATATGGTGGGTTCAGAACCTAATGTGAGTTCAATTCCACACTGTTCTGCTGCAAATAGTGACTTCTCATTATCCTCTTGTTCAAGTTTGACACCTTCAAAGGGAGAAGTTGTGGGCTGTGGGGAGTCAAGCTCAACTGCTGGTTGTTCCAACTCCAAGCTGGTTGATCAATTTATCATTATGGGATCCTCTAAAAAGATGGTTTCCAAAGTAATTCAAGAAAATGGGGAGGAAAACACATTCAATTCTTGAAATTCCCCTTACATACGCAGATCACGAAAGCCTTCCTCAAGAACAGCAGGATGTCAATTCTTATAATTCCTCTTGGGACAGTGATGGGGCTCTAGAGGACTAACCCAGAAAGTAATAGAAGATTTTGTGTAGGTTGTAAGATCAATAAAGGTCCTTTGGTCTCTGTGGGGATACCAAATTTTGTCAAGGCAGGGAACACTCAAACTTCTTCTTAGCTGAGTCTTGGACCTGTACGGACATTCTTGTTTGAATTCACAACGCTCCTCAACTCATCTTAGCTCATCTCATCTTCATCATTATAATTTTTCTAAATTTTTACACAAAATATAATAATATTTTTTTTTCAAATCTCAAAAGAATATTCCTAAATTTTCACACCAAAATATAATAAACAATTTTACTTTTTCAAATTTCAAAAAAATCTTCTTCAATTCCTATATAAAAAATAATAAACAATCAACTTTTTCAAATCTTAAAATAATAATAATATTAAAAAATAAAATTTATAAAATATTTTATTCTAATATTCACAAACAATCTCAACTCATTTCCACTCTCTTCAATCCAAACAGCCCAAAGTCTGTCGAGAAGGTTATATTTGGGCCTTGGGCCAAAATACTCAGAAGTAGAGCCAGTTAGCTTACTTTACATGGGGTTATTTTATAGGGTTGGACCTGCGAGTCCATTGGTTTTAGTTTAGTCCAGGCTGTCCAGCAGGCCTGCGAGCCCATTTAAAATAGTCTTGGTGTCTTTCAATTATCACATGGTGACAGTGGGTTTGTTTTAGAACTCTCTCAACCAGCACATATTTACCAGGGCGTCCAGTGTGGGTTTGTTATGACTGATTCTTAATGCAATTCAGTATTTTTTTTTTTTTTCCTTTCTCTCTCTTTTCTCTCTTTGCTTTGGAAGAGCTCACCCTCGAAGCGAGGCATCACTATCCCCCCCTGGTGTTTTCTGCAAAGTTCTCTAATTACTAAACAAGAGTGTTACTACAAGATAGTTCTAGGGGTTTAGAGAGGGAGTAAGAGAGGAGCTTTTGAATGCGGTGGCGGCAAGCCCTAGGGCAAGGTGTTGAGGGAATCCGAAAAACCCATTTCCACCAACACATTCATAGATAAACTAGCAAATTACATGATACAAGATCTAATGGGGTGGGAGTCCCCTACAGTCTTCTCAAAACCAATAAATACATCACAAAAATAAGAAAAAATGGATCTAGAGCCAAAAGTTTGACTCACACCCATTTTCCACCAGGGGAGACTGCTTGAAGTGATTTTAATATAGTTTAATAAACAAACTATAATATTGCGGCTAGAAGCCACAGTGAAGGGTTGTGTGTTGCATCTTGTTGATCTGGACTGGTTGAAAAAGACTTTTACATCCACTTTTACTTGATCATTGGTTAGGAAAAGCGGGAACATATGAACATAGCAATCAGAGGATGCATCGACACACGTACCTATTTGTTTTGCTAGACAAACACTTGAAACACCATAGGTCGTGCAGCATAACCCAGCCATGATTTCAGTTGGAAAAATTTTACCTATTACTTTTTATATTTATGTTTTAAAACAATAAAAAATATCCAAGGAATATAAAAAAAAAATCACATATAATGTAGTATTATTCTTTCAATTATCATACTCATCCAACTATTCATAAATGCTTTTAAAAAAGAAAAAAGGAAAAAGTTATTTTCTATTCAGGGGTGGGGGTTCGAACCTGATTCTTTCATTTGAAGACCAAACCTTATGTCTGCTCCAAAGGACCTTGACATTTTTTGCTTTTTTGAAAAGATAGAGGATGTTTTGTCACATAATCTAAAATTAACATTTAGTTTATAACATTATACCAAAATGCTTTCAGGGAGGATAGTATTAAAGTTTCAAACAATCGGATGACACCAGTTTCAAGAAGGCATCTTTTCTTTTATGATTAATATAAGATGATTTGATCATAAAAGAAAACGAAATGCATAAAGAGGTGATGAGGTTCCTATAAATAATCCCAAACATTGGATTCATTGCAAAAATTTAAACCTAATATATATAGTATATATAATATCATATATATATAATATACTGAAAAAATTTGACCGAACCGGACAAAAATTGGTAAAATTGGAAGTACTATTTTAGGTGTATAACCGATGCGGTATCGGTTCTTCAAATCTCAAAATCGGTATATTTCAGTTCGGTTATAAAATATGTTCAAAACCGGACAAAATGTGACCCATTACACTCCTAAAAGGTGGGCTTTGTGGATGGGGAAGAGAGTTTCAAAATTGCAGATTTGTCGGATCATATAGGAGTAGAACGGGAGAAAGGTAAAGGCATGTGGCAATTGCTCATATACATGAAAGTATTAGTTGAAATTTGGAAAGCCCGAGTATTTTTCCAAGTTGGAAGAATACTTGCCCTCTGTTACAAAACCCTATCACTTTTAGACAATAATAGTCATTTTAATGTTTGCAGATAATTGTGCCCTTTTGTATAGGGCCAATATTACTGAATGGAACAAAGTGCAAAGAATTTTGGATAGATATGGGGCTACATTAGGTCAACGCTTGAAGAAACAAAAAACAACTATATTTTTCAGCTAATACAGAATCTACAACAAAGCAACAGATAATTCAAGTGGTTGGGGTTCATCCTTGTGGCAGCTATGATAAATATCTTGGGTTACCAACCATGGTAGGAAGATCAAAGTTCAATACTTTTATGAGTATTAAAGAAAAGGTGTGGCGCAAGATAAATAGTTGGAAGAATGATTTTCTAACACAAGCATGGAAGGAGGTACTCCTTAAGATAGTGATTCAAGCAATCTCAACTTTTTCAATGAGTGTTTTCAAGATCCCTAAAAGATTGTGTAAAGATATTTCCTTAATGATGTCCAGATTTTTGTGGGGTTACAAATAAGATGAAAAAAGCCAATGAAAGAGTTCAAAAAATATGGGAGGATCAAAGAAGAGAGGGGGTACGGGATTTCAAGATCTTGAGAATTTTAATGAAGCTTTGTTGGCAAAGCAATACTAGAGGATGTTATCCGGCCAATCTTCATGGCAGCTTCGATCATAAAGGAAAAGTATTGATGGGCATCAAGATGAACCTAGTATTAAAGATTCTTTGCAAGTTATAGGTGAGCCAATTACAAGATCAAGAGCTAAGAAGATTAAAGAGGCAATATAAGAATTGGTGCAATCCACTTGGGATGAAGTTAGCAAGACTCCAACACTCAAGATAGGCTTCAGAGAAGAAGATCTAGTTTTGATCCACTTGTTACAAGCTATGAAAGACATGAGTTAGAGTTATTGTTTGGACTTTGTTTAATTTATTAAAAAGGCTTATTTTATTAGTTATGGGAATTAGTCTAGAATAATGGGGCTTGAGGAGGTTTGGCTCACATATGTTTTATGTTTTATGAATTATGATTTCAAGAGAAGTTTTTAAGAGTAGTTTAGGGATTATTTTAATTTGCAGCTAAGGTTTCTTTTGGGAAGGCTTTGTATTCATCCAAGGGTATTTTGGGAAAGGATTTTATGTTAACCTAGGGTTTTTGAGGGATTGAGATATGTAAGATACTATAGCTGAGTATTATAGCTGCGACACTATTCACTCAAAGGTATTTTTAGACAATGGGTGATTAGGTTACATTATTGCATATGTTATACATTTAAAACTGACATATTTTTAATTGTTTTATTATTTTATTATTGGTTTTAGATGGAAAAATGAATAAAATACATAGATCTAAGTTGTGATTTAAATTGATTAGTAGAATAATTTATGCTTGATTTTAATACTTGTGATTTAATTGTGTAATGTTTCTTTACATCCACAACACACTTTCAATATTTTATTCTTATCTTTAGTCAAATTTTATTTTTGTTATTTATTTCTTTTCTTTGTCTGGTTTTATTTTTATTTATTTATTTATTTTTATTTTTGTTTTGTTTTGTCTGCTTATTTTTTTATTTTTGTTTTGTTTCCCATCCTTCATGTCCAGCAGCACGCACGGCATCCACGCTGCACTGTGCCTACACAACACCGTGCCCAGCCACCTCACATGCAACCACAGTAAGCACCCATGGCAGCAACCTCCACCTACTGCCTCCTCAGCCACCTACACATGTGGTAGCACCATCCTCTGTTTTAAGAAGTGAAAACAGAGTAAAATTCCTTCGCAGCCGCTACCTCCACTTCCAGGAAAAGCCACCTCCATTTCTGCAACCTGGACATACCCGCTGTACCCCCCTGGCCGCCAGCGTTGATAACAATCAACCGCACGTCGACATCGCCGTAGCTCAGCTGCTCTCTCTACCTCTCAGCTCCATCTCTCTCTCTCAGTATACGCTGCACATGAAAGAAAGAAGAAGACCACTGCAGCTCGCAACCTCCTCCATCTCAGCCATGCACTGCATGGCCTAGAAGCACCGCCAGTTTTATGTACAGAGATTCTCTGAGGACCTCCTTTAAACACACTGCATTCTCCTAGGACTTCTGGAGCCCAAGACATTCAACACATATGAAATATGAGAAATGGGATGCTTCACAGATGAAAGAGAAGAAAAGAAATAAATAAAAACTGGAACGCCGAAAGGAAATAAACTGCAAACTTACAAACAAATCCAACCAATCTTGGTTTCGGTGATAGACATTTTCATGGGGATGGAATGCTAGATGAAGAAGACAGCAGGCTGGGACGCATAATGGAAAGAAGAAGAGACATGGACGTGCCGCTGGAAGAGAATAAAACAAAGTTGCTTTCGGTTGTTTGGCTCCCAAGTAGAAAGGAAACAGTGCCTTGGGTTTTGCACGCACGCGGATGCCTAACTCTTCACAAGGGACGTGGTAGCACAGTATTATTTGAAGCCTATATAAAGGCTTGTAAACTGACGGAGAAAGTGTTAGATGTTTTTTTTCTTTTTTGAAACTGAAGACAGATGTTATATTACTTCAAAAGGTTGAGAAGTACACAGTTTGTCCTGCATAAATGCATTGCAGATTACAAAAGGACCCCCTTCGATCCATACCCTTTCTTCCCCAAGAATTAAACCATGTTTTGCCAATAAATAAGCGACAGAATTTCCTTCTCTAGGAACATAGCAGACAGTCCAACCTTCCCTATGATGTAGAATCTGCTTAATATCATCAATAATGTGCCCTATCCACGACTGGTCTTCATCCACCTTATTGATTTTGTTAATAACAGTAGCTGCATCCCCTTCAAATATTAGCTTGGAATAAGAAATAGAAAGTTCCTCACATATCTCAATAGCTCTCCACAAAGCTATACTCTAAGCCAATGCAGGATCATTAACATTTTGTTTCACATCACAAACAGAGGCCAGAACCTCCCCCTCCTCATCTCTAAACACAATTCCCATCCCCATTCTTTTGTTCTCCATATCAATAGCCACATTCAATTGGCCTTAACCATGTTTGCACCAGGTTTTTCCCATTTCTTCTTCACTCTATTAAGGACATCACCTTCTCTGCATCCCAAGTATCCCAGTTGTGTTGTTTTATAATCCTCCAGTCCCTCACTAGCCATCATAATGACTTGTTTAGGACTGCAAAATATATTTTCAAAAATAAACTTGTTCCTCCTTAACCAAATTATGCGCATAATCACTTCCATCCACTCTAGTTCCTCTTTTTTTTAACCCGTTAGTCATTTTAATCCAGAGGGCCATAAAGTCCCCTTCATCAATAGCTCATTTCTTCACAAGACTGTCATTCTCAGCCCAAATATCCAGAGTATATGAACGACAGATTCCTCACTTAAGCCACATATAGGACACAAAGGGCCATCACCTATCTTCTTCTTAAGAAGATTACTTTTAGTAGGCAAAATATTATTGACAGCTTTCTAGAGAAACATTTTAACCACTGCAGGCACCTCGAAACCCCACAATTGTTTCCATAGGGCATCATTCATATCAGCTTCTAAAGCTGCCCCTTGTAATCTTCTTTTTAAACTCATACCAAAGTGGTATTGTTAGACCTCCACGTAAAATCGCCTCTAAAGTTGCACCTTGGCCATATGCATACATATTGCTCGAGCGGAGTGTCTAGCGGAGCTCTCGGGTTGTAGACTCGTTTGAGCAGACTGTCGAGCGAGTTTCGAGTGGAGCTCTCGGGTTGTATTCGCTCGAGTGGAGTGTTGAGCGAACCTTGGCTCGAGCCAAGGTCAAGCCACAGTTAAGCCAACCTCAAAAATGGCATTTTCAGCATGAAATCAAGCCAAAGTTCGACCCCATGCACCACCTTAGTTGAACCATTGGCTCATGCATGCCATGGCCATGTGGTCCATGCTACTATCTTTATTTATTTCATTTATTTCAAATGGACCTATTGGGGTTTTCCAACTTATTTTGCTTATAAATAGGACATCTTATTCTTGCTTTAGGATCTTTTGGCAAAAACCCTAGAGGGAGAACTATTGTTTGAGAGATCACCATCGGTGCTTAGCACTTGGACTTTTTGGGTGCAATTCGTGAATCCCAAAGAGATGATCATTCCATGCAATTCGTGAATTGGAGTGATTCAACTATCTTGTCTTACAACTTGGTGCAATTCGTGAATCCAAGTTGTGTTTATTTTTGTTCATGTTATTTTATCAATATATGAGGTTTATTCAACACTTGTGCAATTTGTGAATCAATTGTTGAATTATTTTCATTTGTTCATTCAAGTGCTCAACTATTTTGCTTTGTTCTTGATTGTTCATCATTTTGCTCTTAGTGTTCTTCATCCCATTTCTCTTCCAATCCATTCAACCCTAATTTCGACTGCCACAAGTGTTTGCCCTACTTTCCTTATTTGGCCACCTACCATATTTACCCTTCATCCAATCCCCCTTTGACCTAGCCAAATCCTACAAATTTTCCAATCCCTCCAAATTCGAAATTCAACCATTGCCTTAGTCAAACTTCCAATTCCCAACCACTCCCATGCATCTTACCATTTAGAATCAAACCCTAGTCAACCCAAAATACTTTCCATCTTCACACTCCCACCAACCCTAGCCGAAACCCTAGTCTATATAAGGTAACCTTTACCTTGTTGGCATCCTTGACCTCTTCCAAATCATATCCCTTGTTTTAAGGAATTGTCAATCATCTTCAATTCCTTAAATCGCTCTTTTCTAAAATACCTCAAGTCCATCTTTGACTTACCAAACTAGCCAAACCCGAAATCTCCTTCTTCCATAAGGATTCCTACCACTTAGGAATCTTTCCTAAAATATCTTCCTCTTCCACATTTCGGCAACCCTAGTTGCCTCCATCGAAACCCTAGCCACCATCCAAGATTCAGCAACCCTAGTTGCCTCTTGGCCGAACCATAAACCCACTCACTCAATCCTTGCATCCACCCACTCGACACCCATCCAAGAACAAGCCATAGCAGAACCACATTGAGCCATATTCACCCATACACTTCATCAACCCTTTTTACCCTCCCATACATCCATTCAAGCCTAAACACTTAACCTCACCATACCAAAGTTGCCATCATCACTATTGTTGCACCATATCCAAGCAAGAGAGGACTTGGCACTCGATCAATACGAGGACATAGGCGAGGAGATCATAGTATTTAGGGACTTGATCGGGGTCCCTAATAAATTGGTGCTTTCATTGAGAGGATTCTTGCTTGGTGTTTTTGAGAAGTTCTCACTTCTCAAAGAGGTAAACGACACGTTAACTTGAACCTTTGTGATTGAATTGGAAGGGATCCCTCGTTGGATCCCATTGAATTATTGTTATATTGAATTGAGATTATACGGAGTTTCGGGGGTTGAGGTAGAGGACGGAGTAGAGTTCTTGAAGGTAGAGGACTCGAGGTTGGATCTTTGCAAGAGGGGTTGCCCACCCACAAAGTGGACAACTCAAGGTTGGACTTTTGAGCCCTTCCTACGTCCAAAGAAAGTGCAAGTTGCTGTCCAAGCTACTTTAACCAGAAAATTTCAGTTTGCAAGTTAGTTTGCAAGATATTCAAGTGTAGTTTACAAGCACCATGACCGAGAGCCATATAGAAGCCGAGAGGAGTGGAGTTGCCAACCGGGAGCGCATTGAGATGCTTAAGGGACACACTTCCAAAATTATGGACATTCTTAGTGAGGTCAACACTACTATGACCGAATTAAGGATGACCATAAATGCCACTAACCGTGACATTGAAGAGAATAGAAGGGCCATGGAGACCATGAAGCGGGAGACCAATGCAAGCCTTGAGAGAATATTTGTGGAGACTAATGGTCAAAGGCCACCACCTAATCCGAATATGCAAAGGCATGAGGCATTTGTCGATGGGGCCGAAACAAGCTTCACGGCTTCCATACGTGAGCTATCACAACATGAGCTCAGAAGAGGCGGAAGAATTGAAAACAACTGAGTGATTGTTGAAAGATGGATCCCCAATGTAGACCAACGCACTAGACCTCCTAGTGTGAGAGAAGAGTATCAAGATGCAAGGCTTGAGAGGCCACGAAGAGAAGAAGATTTTGAGGTTAAGTTTGAGCATGAACATGAGCATGAGAGACCTTATGGCCGTGGAGACCATTATGATGGAAGAAGAGGCCACCATGGCCGAAGATATGATGTTGACCACCACCATGATAGAAGAGGAAACCAGACTTATGACCGGGGACCAAAGAGGCCAAAGGTGGATTTTTCCAAATTCAATAGGGGAGATCCATATGAGTGGTTGGACAAGGTTGACCACTACTTTTGTTCCTATGAGGTACCTAGCCATGAGAAGGTATCTACGACTTGCTTTTATTTGGAGGGAAAAGCAAGTAAGTGGTAGAGATGAATCCGCGACCAATATGAGAAGGATGAAAGGCGTTTGGGATGGACGGCCTTTGAGAGGGAATTCTTGTTACAATTTGGCCCGTCGCCCACCATCAATCATCATGGACAACTTGCTAAGTTGAAGTAAGAAGGGAAAGTGCACCTTTACATTGAGGAGTTTAGGCAACTCCAAACTTTAGTAAGAGGATGGTCTGATGAGGCATTGATTGGCACTTTTGTAGATGGATTGAAGTCATGGTTGGCTAAAGAGATCAATTGAAGCAACCTATAAGGCTTCAAGAGGTAATGAGGATGGTGGAAATCTTAGAAGAGAGCACTAATATGGAGAAACGCCAATCTAAGGAAATGGGGAGCAAGATTACTACACCCTTGCAAACCAATGTTCCTTGGAAGGGCAAGGAGGAAATGGAGAGTGCTTCTAAAACTAAGCCACTTGAAGTGAAGAAACTTACAAGGGAAGAGGTCCAATAAAGAATTAAAAAAGGGCCTTTGTTTTAAGTGTGGTGAAAAATGGGGCATAGGGCACAATTGTAGATCAGGACAAGTGTACATGTTGATTGATGAGAGGAACAATTAGGAGGATAATGGTTACTTTGTGGAGTCATCTAGCCAAGAGTCCGATCAAGAAGAGGCCAAAGTTAATAAAAATAATGAGGAGGCCAAGTTGTCTCTTAATTCCATGACCGGGACCCAAAAGTATACCTCCATGAGAGTGATGGCATGGGTAGGAAGAGTTGAAGTTCCTTTGTTGATAGATAGTGGCTCCACACATAACTTTATCAGCTTGAACATTGTCGCCAAGGTTGGGTTGAAACCAATTTCTATAGAGCCATTTGAGGTAAGGATGGCGAGTGGGGACAAGATGAAATGTGAAGAGCTAGTAAAGGAAGTAAAGATGAATGTTCAAGGAGTGAGAACAGTGGCGGACCTACATATACTTCCCCTAGTAGAGCTTGATGTTGTATTGGGCAATCCATGGCTCAAGGGTCTTGGAAGGGTAGTACTTAACTACAACAAAAGGACCATGTAATTCAAACTCGGGTAAAAAAAGAATGTTTGGATAAATTTAGCATCCAAGGAAGTCAAGTCGGGTGAGGTCTCAACGTTAGAAAAGTTGGGCAAAGGGAGGGCACATTGTTTTGCCATCGAGATGACCAAGGGGGAGAATGAGGAGAAGGAATGGAAGTTTTCAAATTTTATCCTTGAGGGCAAGGACAGTTTTAAAGAGAGGGAGATTCTTAGAACCCCACGTAAAATCGCCTCTAAAGTTGCACCTTGGCCATATGCACACATATCGCTCGAGCGAAGTGTTGAGCGGAGCTCTCAGGTTGCAGACTCGCTAGAGTGGACTGTCAAGCGAGTTTTGAGTGGAGCCCTCAGGTTGTATTCGCTTGAGCGGAGTCAAGCGGAGTGTCGAGCGAACCTTGGCTCGAGCCAGGGTCGACCCACAGTCAAACCAACCTCAAAAATGGCATTTTCAGCATGAAATCAAACCAAAGTTAGACCGCCATGCACCACCTTAGCCGAACCATTAGCTCATGCATGCCATGGCCATGTGGTCCATGCCACTATCTTTATTTATTTCATTTATTTTAGTTATTTTATTTCATTTATTTCAAATGACCCTATTGGGGGTTTCCAACTTGTTTTGCTTATAAATGGGACATCTTATTCTTGCTTTAGGATCTTTTGGCAAAAACCCTAGAGGGAGAACTATTGTTTGAGAGATTACCATCGGTGCTTAGCACTTGGGCTTTTTGGGTGCAATTTATGAATCCCAAAGAGAGGATCATTCCATGCAATTTGTGAATCGGAGTGATTCAACTATCTTATCTTACAACTTGGTGCAATTCATGAATCCAAGTTGTGTTTATCTTTGTTCATATTATTTTATCAATATATGAGGTTTATTCAACACTTGTGCAATTTGTGAATCAAGTGCTAGATTATTTTGCTTTGTTCATTCAATTGCTCAAGTATTTTGCTTTGTTCTTGATTGTTCATCATTTTAATCTTAGTGTTTTTCATCCCATTTCTCTTCCAATCCATTCAATCCTAATTTCAACCGCCACAAGTGTTTGCCCTACTTTCCTTATTTGGCCACCTACCCTATTTACCCTTCATCCAATCCCCCTTTGACCTAGCCAAATCCCACAAATCTTCCAATCCCTTCAAATTCGAAATTCAACCATTGCCTTATTCAAACTTCCAATTCCCAACCACTCCCATGCATCTTACAATTTAGAATCAAACTCTAGCCAACCCAAAATACTTTCCATCTTCACACTCCCACTAACCCGAGCTGAAACCCTAGTCTATATAAGGTAACTTTTACCTTATTGGCATCCTTGACCTCTTCCAAATCATATCCCTTGTTTTAAGAAATTGTCAATCATCTTCAATTCCTTAAATCGCTCTTTCCTAAAATACCTCAAGTCCATCTTTGACTTACCAAACTAGCCAAACCCGAAATCTCCTTCTTCCATAAGGATTCCTACCACTTAGTAATCTTTCCTAAAATATCTCCCTCTTCTACATTTCAGCAACCCTAGTTGCCTCCACCGAAACCCTAGTCTCCATCCAAGATTCAGCAACCCTAGTTGCCTCTTGGCCGAACCCTAACCCCACTCACTCAATCCTTGCATCCACCCACTCGGCACCCATCCAAGAACAAGCCATAGCAGAACCACATTGAGACGTATTCACCCATACACTTCATCAACCCTTTTTACCCTCCCATACATCCATTCAAGTCTAAACACTTAACCTCACCATACTAAAGTTGCCATCATCACCATTGTTGCACCATATCCAAGCAAGAGAGGACTTGGCACTCGGTCAATACAAGGAGGACATAGGCGAGGAGATCATAGTGTTTAAGGACTTAACCGGGGTCCCTAACAGGTATGCACTCCTCACTATGAACACCCCATCCTTTGTATAGCCCCAAATCTGTTTATCACATGTTCCCAGCCTGCTCAATGGTATCTTGAGAATAACATTTGCCTCTTCATTTGAAAATAAGTTCCTGATCAAAGCCTCATTCCAGGTCTTCGTGGTAGGGTTTGTCAGCTTGCACACCTTCTCTTCTTTCCAGTGACTCAGCACTGGGGATTGCACACAGTTGGTAACATGAGTAGGGAGCCATTTCTCCCCCCAAATTTTGATATTATCCCCATTACCTACTCTCCAGTGCAAACCTTCCTCCAGTAAAGGCCTTGCAAACAGAACACTTCTCCATGTGAAAGAAGGATTGAGACCAATTTTGGCATTTATGAAGTTCGAGTTTCTGAAATATTTTTCCTTATAGATTCTGGCTACCAATGAAGAAGGATTTTTAAAGATGTGCCATTCTTGTTTAGCAAATAACAGCATTAAAAGTTTCAATATCCCTAAAACCCATCCCCCCTTTAGCTTTCTGCATCCCCATTTTCTCCTAGTTCCACCAATGCACTTTCCTTCCATTATCTCTATGGCCCCACCAGAATCTAGCATACAAGGAATTAAGCTTCTTACACAAAGAAATAGGCAATCTGAAAACCCCTAATGTGTAAGAGGGGATAGCCTACAAAACAGCTTTGATGAGAATCTCCTTCCTAGCTTGAGACAAAAAACTATTTTTCCAACTTTCAATCTTCTTCCGTACCTTCTCCTTAACACCTCTAAAAGTATTATACTTCGACTTGCCCACCATGGTTGGTAGTCCCAAATACTTTTCATAGTTACCACAGACCACACCACCTGTTGCATGAATAATGCTACTTTTTTATGCTACATCAGTATTTGTGCTAAAGAACAAGGAAGAGTTTTCCTTATTTAGAACCTAACCTGAAGCCACCTCATATCTTTTTAACAGAAGGCACCATTGTCTCCATTCCTTTCTACTAGCTTTTCCAAAAAACGCAAAAGCAGATGATTGACCCTTTGTCCCCCTCTAGCCATCGACACCCCTCTTATAATTCCTTTTTGGTCAGCAGCATTTAGCAATGAGCTAAGGCATTCAGCACAGAGGATGAAAAGGTAGGGAGAGATTGGGTCTCCCTGCCTTAAGCCCCTAGTAGGTGTCACCTTCCTCCCTAGTCCCTGGTTTCCATTCAAGAGCACTAAATATTGTACAGAATTCACACAGCTCATCACAAGCTTGGTCCACTACTGCTTAAAGCCCAATTTCCTTAGGACAGCTTCAAGAAACTTCCACTCAATCCTATCATAGGCCTTCAACATATCCAACTTCAATGCCATGCCCCCTTGCTTACCTTTTAACCTTGTTTTCATCGTATGAAGAACTTCATAGGCTATCATTACATTATTAGAGATAAGTCTTCCCAGGAGGAAAGCACTTTGGTTAGGAGAAATTACAAAAGGAAGTATAGACTTTAAACTATTTGCAATAATCTTTGAGCACAATTTATACATCACATTACAAAGGCTAATAGGTCTAAATTCACTAACCAAAATAGGCTTATTAACCTTAGGAATTAGAGCAATGTAAGTATAGTTTAAAGATTGAGGGATAGTACCACCATTTAAGCACTCCAATAATGTTGCAGCAACCTTATCAACCACAATACTTCAATGCTGTTGAAAGAAACTTGCCCCATAGCCATCAGGTCCAGGGGACTTTAGAAGCCCCATCAACTTTAAAGCCTCTTCCACCTCAATTCTAGTATAAGGTTTGCATAAAAGCTCATTCATCTCCACCGAGACTTTTGATGTCATGTTTTGAACACACTCCTTAATATCATCGTCAAATGGGCTAGAGGTTGTGAAAAGGGTCTTGAAATAATTATTGAAAGCCATTTCAATAGTGACAGGTTCCTTTGCCAACCTATCATGACTATATTTGATCTGTGTAATCCTATTTTTCCTTCTCCTTTGATTAGTACATGCATGGAAGAATTTAGTATTTCTATCACCTAGCTTATACCAATTCTTTTTTGCCCTTTGCCTCCATTTAAGGTTTTCTTGGTCCAGCAGTAACCCACCTCTTCTTGTACTTTTTTAATCTCTGTAATATTCTCTCTATCTTCCTCAACTTGCACATTCCTCAAGATCTCAGTCTTCTTCTTTATCTCATTGCCTCTGTTGGTTTCCTTTTTATAGCTCCACTTGCTCAGAGCAGCACTACAATTGGAAAGCAAATTTTGGGCCTTAGAAATTGAAGTTCCACCAGACCTGTCATACCCCCATTCAGCCTCAATCACTCTACTACACTCCTCTTCCAATGCCCAGGCAGCTTCATACTTGAAAAACTTTTTCTCTTTTTTCTCTCTTCTTAATCTGTCAAAGCATAGTATGATTGGTCTATGATCAGAGCACCTTGAGGGCAAGACCTCAAGTTGATTTTCTGAATATAGCTCCAACCATCTAGCATTAACCACAGTCCTATCCAGACATTCCTTAATGAAAGTGTCATCACTATGCCTATTGTGACGCTCCCAAATTTCGCTTGGGATCGGACGGAGATTTGAAGCGTCGAGACATGCACAAGGTTACCTAACCTCGTTCATGACATATAAGATGCAATATTCTTAACATGTATCTGGCATTATACAATATTCGCAGCAGATAATTTATTTATTTTTCTTTAGAAATACTATGCACCAAACTGAAATATCCCAAATACTTAAACATCATACATAATGATATACTAAACAACTGAGATCACAACACTAGTCTAAAATAGTTGCGATCAAAAGAGTGCTGGAGATTGAACTCCACAAATACAAGTAGTAATCTGAGGTAACTACTGTACCATCATCTACATCACACAGTCGCTTAGTTGACCGTTTTCAGTTAGTCGATTCTCAGTTCTCCTTCAGATCCTGTAACAAGATCTACCATTCGGGATGAATGGTAGTTGAGACTATCGCGGTGAGATTTGATTACAAATCTCAGTAAGTTAACAATAAAACTTTCACATAGGTTAATGATGCATGCATGGTAGTAAAAGCATGAATGCATAATCAAAATCATAAGTAATCATAGCATATCTTGACAAACAACATAGCATAGCTGACATAACTTGAACTAAAGTATGAACTGAACTTGACTTGTTTAAACTGAATTGGTCTTAAACTGAGACTTGACTTAACAAGAACTTGATTTGATACTTGACTTCACATGAACTTAAACTGACTTAAACTTAACTTGACATAAACTTGAACTTGAATTGAAACTTAACTTTGCATAAACTTGAACTGATTTCTTTACTTAACATGAACTTGAATTCTGACAATCAAAATTATTCTGCCAGTCATTTCGTCAGGAATAGTGAACAATAAGAATGATTCTGCCCAACCTATTCCATCAGAGATATTCAGACAATCAGAATGATTCCATCACGAGTATTTTAAATCATGTACCCTAGCAATCAAAATGATTACACCAGGAATACCTAGTAATACACTAACAATCAAAATGATTACGCCAAGAGTGTTTGCATAACTGAACTTGAATTAAATTCTTTACTTAACATGAACTTGAATTCTGACAATCAAAATGATTCCGCCTAACATATTCTGTCAGAGATACTCAGACAATCAGAATGATTCCATCATGAGTATTTTAAATTACGTACCATAGCAATCAAAATGATTACACCAGGAATACCTAGTAATACTTTGACAATCAGAATGATTACGCCAGGTGTATTTTGCATAATTGAACTTGAACTGAATTCTGATAATCAATATGATTACACCAAAAGTACTACGCGTGAATTACAAATGGAATGCTTAGACAATCAGAGTGATTACATTGTGAGGTTCCTAGACATAACTAATTTGAACGTAACTCAAAAGATATTACCTACTTGATATAGAAACATTTCATAACATAGCATAACATATAGCAGGCAACACACTTAACATGGCATGCTTGCAACATTGAATATTACATGACATGACATACATGTAACAGATGGTATACTTAACTTAACGTGACGTACTTGCAATGTATATCAATACATGATAGAATATCTTATGTAACAGATGAATAAGCCGTGACAGAATAAATTCTGTGTAACAAATAAATATGTAATGACTTGGCATGACACATATTATAACATACATACATACACAGTAGTTCATTTACTTATCACTCATACACATTAAACTGCTAGTAAGTTAAAAGCTAACTTACATCGATCTTCGCGTTTTCTAGACAAAACGCAAGCACGATCACAAGGAATTGAAAGTAGTGATTTTTAAAAGTTAGAACTTAATCACTAATAATTAGAAAAATGAAAAAAAAAAGTCAACCTAGAGTAAAATTACTATTTTACCCTCTACATGTGGAAAAATGACCATTTTAACCCTAACTTAAGGATTTTGCATCCTAACTCCAAATATCACCAAAATTTACATAACTCATGTAACTTTTATCCTAAAGTCAAATATTAATTCAGAAAAATTTAAATCTAAACACAACCATTAAAACTCTATAGGGCCGAAATTTTACATAGGTTATTCCTTTGATTTTTGTTTCTAACTTGTTTTGATCAACCACTTGATCCATGACTTATAAAGATGTAATCTTCAAACCAAAGCACCACATGGTTTAAAAATGTGTCCTAAAACATATGAAATCTTCAAACTCAAGATCACATGGTTAAAAAATCAATCAAAACATAAATTTAGTCAAGAACATCATCACTTTAGCCTAACCGAATATGTCCTTGCATAAAATTTCATATCTTCGAAACTAACGTCAAATATATTCAAAACAACATTCTAACATGTATAAAAGAGGCTTAGGATCCTCAAATAAAAATATCAAAGCCATTGGATTAGGATTAAATCATAAAAGATTTAAATTTTCTCAAAACAGAAACTATTTTTCTTCTTCCAGTTTCTAAGTTTCTAGAGCTAAGAAAATCTTTCACCAAAACTTGTAATCATGCAACTAATTCTCAGAAAATAAACATATACACATGTAAACAGTACTCCATAAACATTTTGGACCAATATCTATCCATTAGCTTGATAAAAAAGTCCAAACTACAACATACTCTCCAGTTTATCGCCTAGATTAAGCTTTTTGGGGTTTGAACAACTTTTTATCAATCAAATGATCTTCAAATGAAACAAATAAGATATACACGTAAACTAGACTAAAAAGGAACAAATTTCATGAAGAAAACTTTGTAAGAAAACACTTACAAAAGTTTCGAATAAGGCATTCAACAGAAACTAGAAAAACTGCTCGAGAGAGTCTTTTGTGTTCTATCAAGGAAAAGTGTAAAGGAGGGCTGCTATTCATGGGAAGTGGATAGCCGAGCCTTTTACACTAGTTATGGAAAGTGATAGGACTGGAATTGAGTTTGAGTGTAGGCCTTTTCTTCCCATTACAATAAACAAAAGTCAGCCCAAGATCTTTTCTCAAAGTAGAGTGCAAAAATGAAAGAGTAAGGTGGCCCTTTCAATTTTTTCTTCAAAACCTTCTAGGCCCTCTTTTAGAAAGATCTAGTCAGTTAAGTGAGGATGCAAAACTTAGCCAAGAAGCAATGCCAATGAGACCAAATTCTTGGGCCTTAAACGGCCTAAACCGAATGGGCCTCAATTTTGGAGTTTAAAGAGGGTTTGGATTGCTATCAAGCCCAAATCCAAAATCACTTGGCCCAATCAATTTTTTAAGATTAACAAGGTTGGATAATGATGTTCTAACACAAATTGAAGGATTAATAGCGCATATGGAAGTATTTTAATCAAGTGATTAAATACAATGCTAGAAATTGATTCATTTAGGTTTTGGAGGTCAACTTTGTGGTTTGGATAAAACCGTTTTAGATTTCGATTTCAACTATACTTTTGGGTTCTTAGTTGGATTCCAACCATATAGGATTTCACTAGGACGGAAATTCTCTTTGGTTTGGCACAATTTGATTGGTCGGATGAAATAAAGTTTTTGCTTAAGTGGCATAATCTCACACATTGATTCCTTCAAATTCATCAAACGTTCCTCATGGTGTCAAGTTTCTAATACTATTCACTAAGTGTGGCTAAGATCTTGTCAAGTGTCCAAATAAAAATTCTCTAATCTAATTTGGACATTCTACATTGTGATTTTGAAACATTGCAATTGATGCGCTTACTGAGATTACTATTCACTCCGAAAAAGTGAATCACAAACTTAGCACTAAAAAATCCTATATATTCATATTAACTTATAGTGAAAATCATTTACCAAAATTCAACCTCAAACTGCCCCTAAAAATAATTTTATAGTTTCAAACAGGCGCTTTGTCCGAAAATATGAAAATTGACATATTGTGCCATAAAATCCTAAATAATCAATTGAGTCTAATGGAGTAGATCATAACACATTCTGATAGTTATAACCACCTCAAATAAATAGAATTGCACTTCTGGCACAATAGTGAGTGATAACACAGACTATGTTGACAGATTAAAACCCATGCGATTGGTTTATTCATGAAAACTTATGGAGTTTTCAGGAGGTTCCTAAAGCCAATAAAAATTCTACCTTTGAATTTCTAGCAACTTTTACACTTATTGCTCCATGTGAATTTATCTCCACACCATCCCAAATCATACAGCTCACTCACCTCCAAGGCTTTTCTAAATTGTGCCATATGTTTCTCCTCCCTTTGCCTACCACCAACCTTTTCATCATGTGTGGATATTTCATTGAAGTCACCTGCAACACACCAACCTATTCCACTAATAGGTTTGAAAGAGGCAAGCATACTCCACACCTTTTTCCTTTTCTGCACCTCTAGATGGCCATAAAACCTAGTGAGCAGCCATCTCTTCTTGGTTGTAGCATCAGTAATCCAACAATTAACATGTCTCTGAGAATAGTTATAAATCTCAGCCACCATCTCATTACTCCAAAAAAACATTAAGCCTCCACCTATACCCATTGCAGCCACTTCGAAACAATTAGGCATGCCAAGCTTTCTCTTTAACCAACCAGTTTTTCCTTTGTGCATTTTTGTCTCCATTAAAAAGACAAAATTGGGGTTCTTATCCTTTACTAAAAAGCAAAGGTCTTGAATTGTCCGAGGGTTCCCAAGCCCTCGACAGTTCCAACTTAAGAGTTTTATTTTGTTTGGTAGGGCTGTTCAACAGCCTCCGCCAATACAAGTGCATTGCATACAATATTTTCTTCCTTTTTTACTTTTCTTCTTTAAACCTCCCACCACAGCAGCCTCCTTTCCACACCTACCTCGTTTTGGTTTAACCTGAGCTATAACAGTCTCAGAAAACCCAACTTTCTCTCTCGCTCTTCTCTTCCACTTTCCACCTTCTCTTGTTCTCTGCGAGATTAACTCATTCAGACTAGGATCTTCATCCCCATCCACCTTAGTCCCATCTACTATTGGCTGAGTTTCTACCTTCTTACCAAAGTTGGAACTCTGTGATTCATCAGAGATGCAATGCTCCTCTCCTTTCTCATTATTCAATCCTATCCCTCCCATTGTTTCCCCATTATTCTTTCCCAACACCTTATCTTCAACCACCTTGTGAGCCTGCACAGAGTCTTCTCTCTTATCCCTGTCCACCTATTTGGAGCCATCGAGGTGTTTGCACAGGATTTACTACCATCTCCACCAGAGTCAGCTTCATTCCCCATTTTTTTCATAAAACACGTCCTTACATTTCTCCTGGCAAAAGGATCTGCTCTAAGCTAGAGACCATATTGTCCATCCCCTCCTCTTTTATGTTTTAAACTCTCCTCCCTCATCAAACATTCTTGTCCATAATGAGAAAAGCTCCCACAATCAAAACATATTTTAGGGAGTTTCTCGTATTTGAATGGGATCCACACCTTGTTCCCCTTCACATAAATCACCCCTCCCCTTACCAATACCTTCTTTAAATTCACTTGCCCACGGATATGCAAATACGACCCCATCCATAGCCATCCTCACCAGTTACCACATCAATAACCTGTCCAATCACACTTCCTATCTGTCTCCCACATTCCTTATTCATACAAGCAAAATGAAGGTCATGGAGCTGTACCCCAAAAATGTTCTATGGTAAAAGCCATCTCAACTGGTTGAATAAAACCATCATACATGTTAATGACAAAAGGCAATTGTCAAATAACCATGGTTTTTCCACCCAGACCTTCTGTTTATCAGCCATTGTAGCAAAAGTAATGACAAAAATGTTCATCCTTACCTCTCGAAATGAAGTCGGGCTGGATATTCTCCATACCTTCACCATAGTAGCTTCCAGTACTCCCTTCCCTATACTTCTTTCGGACAACACCTTCCCCACAAGACTTCGCTGACCTTTATCTTCAAACTCATTCGGGATACATTTGTCAACAACAAGAATCTGGTCCTCTTCTTCAGAAAGTCTCAGTTTCTCCCATTTCCCTGCCATCTCCTCCATTATCAAAGAGATTTTTGTGAAAACACCACTCTTTGAATATCACACAGCCACCTCCATTGGCAAAGCTTTGAATATCACAGTGTCTACACTCTGTACTCCTCTCTTCCCCGCTCCCACCTTGACTGAATCCTTCCTTAAAGCAGCGAGGCCAAAGATTCCGACGTCACCACTCTATAAACTGCCTTTCTACCACTGTTCTACGTTTTCCTATGCCAACGCCCTCCCTGTCAGATTCCACTCCTTCCTTGGGACCACATCCCAGAAAGTTCAAAATTCGATTATAACAGCCTCACATGCCTAGCATGATTTTTATTCCACCTTTTTTCTTAGAGAGAAAAGAGAGGAGAGCCAGATTTTTAGATATTTTTTTTATGACATTCATTGAGAAAGTGTTAGATTTTAGAAGCAGAGTAGAGTAGAGAGGGTGGGTGAAAGAGGGACTACGGCAACATGAGAGCCTAATGGACCAATTGTTGTTGTCGAGCTTTCCTCCTTCACCTGTAGCCTCTACTTTCAGTTTTATTTTTTATTTTATTTCAGTTTAAAACTTATGATGAATTATTCCTCGCACTTTAAATTACTGTTCATTTAAATTATTGTCATTTAATTTTCGCTATTTAAATTTATGTTAATTGATTTTCTCGCACTTTTAATTTCTACAATCGAAATTTATGTCATTTAATTTTTTTGCTCCTTTAAATTTCAGTTATTTAATTTTCAGCAATTTTAGTTTAGTGTCTTGCATCTCAAACACTCAAATCCAACAAAATGAATCTGGTTCACGACCAGTAATCTTTTCATTTTCATTGCACTCTTTCATCCATTGTGCATATCATCACTTTTATTTTTATTTTCTTATTGTAAATATTTTTACTATTTTATAGGAGTTTTATTTTTAAGCATTTTTTCTAAGGAGACAATTTAGGAATTTATTCCTAATTATTACGCAAGACTCTCCTGCACTTGGGATAGCCTTTTTGCTGCTTATTTTTTAGTGTATTAATGGGACTTTATTTTGATTAGGGCTTTAATTATGTTTTGGTTTAAATACTCTTTGTAGCCTCATTTTAAGAGTTTTATGAAATTTGATAAATTTATTCATTGTGAGTTGAATTTACTCTTCTTGTTCTTAATTGAACTCTTAAACTTATCAAAGGTAAATCACAACTTTTGTGGCGTTCCTCCTTGTAATCTACGTTCTTGAGACAGATTCTTTAATGGGTCTAAATTTTAATATAATCTAGGTTCTTGAAATGAGTTCTCAACGGATCTAGATTCTCCATCCATTGACTTGATTTTGGTTTTATTGGGTGAGTTTTCAAATTGATTGTGGGTTCAAGAGATTCCATTCTCATCGGTTTATATCATTTGGTATTCAGAGTAATGTTTCCAATCAGGTCTGATTCTATATTTTAATTCTTACATCTTTAAATTTAATTATAGGGCTTCATTGTTCTAGGGCTGCAAAAAAAAAAAAAAAAAAAAAAAAAGGCTGTAGAAATTCTTAGGGTTTTTGGTTTGTTTGAAATTTGTATCACCTAGGGTTTCAAAATCCTAGGGCTTCTTGCATCACTAAGTTTGTTAATTGCTTAGAGTGCTGTTCCATTGATTTTCTTCTACTTCATTGTTAATTCTTGTGTATTTGAGTTCAATTGCTTGATTTTCATAATTGAGTATTGCTGTTTAATTAGAGAATAGAAGAGAAAAGAAAAGAAAGGAAAAGAAAAGAAAAGAAAATTTCAAAAAAAAAAAAAGAGAAAGAAAAGAAAATATAGCATATTCAAAGGTTGCTACTTAGTTACAACAAAGAGAAATAAAGACATTTGTTGATTGAGCTTTATCATCAAATGAGGTGAATACATATTTCTAGTTGGTATCTTATTTTATAATTACTCTTTCTTTCATATAAATTCCTTGAGTCTCGTGTCATTTTATTCCTTCCTTGTTACTTGGTCTTGTTTCTTGCATCTATATTACTGGTTAGAATAATACAATGTTGTATTGTCTTGATTTAGTTCAACTAGTTTTTGAAGAACTTGAGGGGGCAACTCTTGAGATAAAAGGTAAGAGAGTGTGAGACTATTATTAAGAAACAAAAAGTCAATTAAGAGTGAAACACGAGTGGAGTGCCATATTTGAGTGTAAACACATAAGGGAGTGTGTGAGGTTTTTCACTAATATTCTTTTTGTGCAGCACATTACGATATCTTATAGGAGTGATTCATCACTAAAAGGGATGGCAGATAACTCATCATTTGTATTGCAAGCCATGCAACAATAGTTTGAGTAGTTGAACTTGGTGTTGGATGAAGTGAGAGATATGATGGATCATCAAGAAGCAGTGATTAGAAATTTGTAAGGTGGGAGAGATAAAAAGGCTACGTGAGCCTAGTATTGAACATAAGTGTAAGAATGAAGAATATAGTGGGTCTCTTATTGCCAGGCATGCTCTCAATACATAAATTAAGATGGATGATATAGAACAGCAAAGCGAGAAGATTTTTCATACTAGATGCCACATCAACAACAAGGTATGTAGTATGATAATTTATGGGAGGAATTTTATTAATTTGGCTAGCAATACTTTAGTTGAGAAATTGAACTTACCTACCTTGAAACACCCTAGACCATACAAGTTGCAGGGCAAGTGCTAATTTCTTTTTTAATTGGAAAAGACTAGGATGTTGTGCTTTGTGATATAGTGCCTATGCATGCTTGCCATATTTTGTTGTGGAGGCTGAGGCAATATGATAGGAAAGTGATCCATGATTGGTTAAGGAACATGTACAGTTTTGAAAATGATGAAAAAATAATCAAACTTATTCCTTTAACTCCAACACAGGTCCATGAGGACCAATCGGAGCTGCAAAGTGAGATTGATAAAAAAAGAAAAAAAGGGAGTAAAAGTGAGGATGAGATTGAGGAAAAAATAAATAGTGAGACCGAAAAGGGGGGAGAGAGAGAGAGAGAGAAGATGGAGGTGAGACCGAAATCTCAAGAAAAAGAGAGAATGAGTTGAAAAATAATTGTGAGGCCGAGAGTTCAAAAAAAGAGGAGAGTAGAAGAAAAAAAGAGAGTGAAAAGGAAAAAGAGATTGAGAGGAAAAAAGAGAATGAGACCAAAACATCAAGAGAAAGAGAGAGTGAAAAAGAAAATAGAGAGGTGGCTGAGAGTCAAGAAAAAAGAGTGGAGCTACGAGAGGAAAAAGAAAGAGAGATTGCAGAGAGAAACAGAAAAACAAAAGTGAGTTGTTATGCTAAGGCAGACTTTTATGCTAACGAATTTAATGACTCTTTGCCTAGTGTTGTTGTTTCTTTATTACAGGGATATGATGTCATGATTCCTAGCGGTGTGTTTAGTGGATTGCCACCTATTAGAAAGATAGAGCATTACATTGATTTTGTGCCAGGTGCAACAATCCCTACTCAACCTTTCTTTGAAGAACATGAGTCATTGACGCACTTGAAAGGACAAGATAAGTTGAATAGAATGCATGCCAAGTGGGTGTAATTCATTGAGATATTCCCTCATGTAATCAAGTATACACAAAATAAGAAAAATTTTGAGGTTGATGCTTTAGTGAGAAGGAATGTCCTTGTCATCATTTTAAATGCAAAGTTATTGAGACTTGAATATGATAAGAAATTATATTTTAATGATGATGCCTTGGTTAGTGTGTATGTAGTAAGTGAAAAAGCATCGTTTGGTCAGTTCTATAAACTATATTGGTATTTGTTTAAAGAGAATAGACTTTGTGAGCCTACTAATCTTATACGTGAGTTGCTTGTGCATGGATTTGGTTTAATGGATCATTTTAGTGTGAAGAAGATTTTATATGTGTTGCATGAACGTTTGTGAGAGTATCATTTGTCATTCATTGACTTGTTGTATGAACGTTTACGGAAGTATCATTTGCCTTTCATTTAGTTTGCATATAATTGGAATGGTTATTTTGGTATAAGGAAAACTTTAGATGTGTTTCATAAACGTTTGTAGAAGTATCATTTGCCATTCATTAACGTGTTGTACGAACATTTTGGGGAGTATTGCTTGCCATTCATTGAGTTTGCATACAATCGGAGTGGTCATTTTGGTGTAAGGAAAACTTTAGATGTGTTTCATGAATGTTTGTGGGAGTATCATTTGCCATTCATTGAATTGTTACATAGACGTTTGCGGGAGTATCATTTGGCCTTCTTAGAGTGTTTATATAATAAAACCTTGCATACTATTTATTTCTTATTCTCCTTTTGAAATTGTTTATGGTTTTAATCCACTTACTCCTTTAACTTTGATGTTTTTGCTTGCTGATGACAGGAGTAGTTTGAATGGACCTTTTCAAATTTTTGAGAAAATTAATGATAATGCTTATAAAGTGGATCTTCTCAGTGAGTACTATGTTTTTACTAATTTCAATGTTTCTGACCATTCTCCATTTGATGTAGTGGCGATTCGAGGTCGAATCCTTTTGAGGAGAAGGGGAATGATGGGCTCCAAGATGGACCTAGTCTTAAAGATCCTTTGCAAGTTCCAAATGGATCAATTACAAGATCATAAGTCAAGAAGATCAAAGAGGCAATGCAAGGATTGGTGCAATCCACTTGGGATGAAGCTAGCAAGACTCCAACACTCAAGATGGGCTTCAGAGAAGGAGATCTAGTTTTGATCCACTTGATACAAGTTATGGAAGACATGAGTTAGAGTTATTGTTTGGAACTTGTTTAATTTATTACAAGGGCTTATTTTATTAGTTATGAGAATTATTCTAGAATAATAGGACTTGAGGATGTTTGGCTCACATATGTTTTATGTTTTATGAATTAAGGTTTCAAGAGAAGTTTTTAAGGGTTGTTTAGGGATTGTTTTAATTTGTAACCAGGGTTTCTTTTGGGAAGGCTTTGTATTTTACTCAAGGGTATTTTGGAAAAGGATTTTATGTTAACCTAGGATTTTTGGGGGATTGAGATATGTAAGTTACTGTAGCTGAGTATTGTAGCCGTGACACTATTCACTAAGGGATATTTTTGGAAGATGGGGTCTTATTTTGGTTATGGTTTTAATTAGGTTTTGGTTTAAATATTCTTTGTAACCTCATTTTAAGAGTTTTATGAAATTTGATGAATTTATTCATTGTAAGTTGAGTTGACTCTTCCTGTTCTTAATTGAACTTTTAAATTTATCAAAGGTAAATCACAACATTTGTGGCGTTCCTCCTTATAATTTGGATGCTTGAGGCAAGTTCTTTAATAGGTCTAGATTTTAATATAATCCATGTTCTTGAAATGAGTTTTCAATGGGTCTAGATTCTCCATCCATTGACTTGATTTCAGCTTTCTTGAATAAGTTTACAAATTGATTGTGGGTTCAAAGGATTCCATTTTTGCGGGTTCATATCAAGTATTTTAAAAATGTAAACATATTGGAAGCCAACTTGGACATGGGCCATGATTACGTCCAAAGAATAACGCGGTAGTTGTAACAAAGCTTTGGGGTATCGATTCCATTGAGAGATAAATTAAAATAATAGTAGAAGGAGCAAAGAAACTAAGAAAAAATATAAAATGATTAATAGAGAACAAAGATTAATTTTAAATGTAAATTAAAGTGAAGCAAAGTGATTAACAGAAAAAGTACTTAAATTTGACAAACAGTAGAGCGTCAGGAATCCTTTGCACAAATCCAGTATTTTAATTATTCTTAATTCATTGGATAACTCAATTGGAAACTCAATTCTCAAAATTTTCAATCGGAAGATATAGATTTATAAACCAATATTAAACCAAATATAACCATTCGAAAAATCATTCACTACTTTTAAAATACGTAAATTATTATCACTAGTGAGAAAATCCTACGACGACAATATACTTTGGGAGCGATATTGTAGTAAAGAATTAAATCAATATAGATAAATAATTAATCCAAACATAATCAAAAAACTAATTCATTCAATAGAACAAGTATGACTGAATCCATAAATTGAATAAATTCTATAATTATTCGGAGAAGACAACATCAACGATGAATTGAGAATGACAAAAGAAAAGAGATTTAGTAATTGAAAATCAAATAAATAAATCAAAATAAATTATAAATACCATCTAATGTGCAAGTTCATCCCTAACCCTACTTGAGAATTTAGTTACCCATAAATATAATGGATAATAAAAATCTCAAGAGAAAAGTAAAACTAACGGTGGCCATGACAATTAAATTCCTCTCCCCCTCTTTTCAGCCTCCTCCTAATATATTTATATAGGGTAAAAAGAAACCCTAATATCTTCATGATTCCCGCCTAGAAAAATCGCCTAAATGTTAGGACTTATCTTGGCAGCCACGTATGCACTTCAGGAATTCGAATTTGAAAATTCTTATTAGAGATAAAGTCGTAGCCCTTTAAGTTAGCTGTCCAAAAAATCTAGAATCCTATCAATCCGATATGTGAGTAGAAAGTTATGTTTAAAATATTAAAGTATATCCAGACTGTCTCCTAGAGCATGTTGGACTCTGACTATTTCTCTTGATCTGAATTACTCTTAAACTCCATTATTATCCTTATTTGAAGATTCCTACACTCATTGAAAGTTTTTAGGTTGTTCCAACTCTTGTCTATTTGAAAGTCCTCTGAATTTGACTAGATTTTGACTTACTCTTTTATAGTCCCTGAAATTAAACATAAAAATTTACTTAGGAGTATCTCATAGTAAATAGAAACTCAATTTAAGAATACACATTAATTCCTATAATTTCTATTAATATTTTAGCGTTACAGTCCAATAATAGGATATTTAGAGTGCACTTTCGTACACTCATCACACCCCCCAACTTACTCATTGCTAGTCCCTAGCAATTTTCATGCCAAATCAACGAAATAGACCAAAGAAAATCACACATAAAGGCCACCAAGTCACACTTTCCAAATTTACATATCAAAGTAATCTTAGGAATTCAATAACCCTATCACAAGCAATCCACCTATAGCAATCCACAGAATGTGTGTGTTACAAACTATATCTATCTAACCAAAAGTCTTGACACGTGCAACATCAAGAATATCTTAAGCGAAAGGTTCAACTCCATAACTCACGGGTATAAAAGTGTTTCGTGTGAGGATTCTCTCTATGGAGTTGAAAATGGGTGTACACACACTCTTATGAGGAATTAGGCAAATATATACAAGCAACAAGCAAACATTGATCTTATGATAGGAACACTAACAAATGAGACTTCCATCACTCTTTCCAAAACCTTACTTAGGATCAGAACGGTCAACACAACAGGTTGTAACGTGGCTTGGGTTCGGGGCTGTATGAAAAAAAAGATGAAAATGATTAAAAAAACTTCCAAGTTCATACAAAGGAAATCTTAGTAAACCTCTCAATAAACCACATTTCTTACTTGATGTACTCTCCAACTTTTCAAATCATCGAATAATGTCTCTTTTTCTTTTCTTTTCTTTTTTCTTTTTTTTTGATCTTTTTTTTTTTTTTTTTTTTTTTTTTTAACTTGGTGAACAATTATGCCACCCTGGTATTTTGCTATTTCTTCCCAGCCTTGGTATTTTTGCCTTTGAAGCTCACTCACTTGAACACTTTGTAACTCAAGTTCTCCCCCTTTCTCTCTCTCCTTTTTTTTTTAAATTGAGAAGAAAAATAAATTTCACATCTAGTACACACTTAGAAGTAACAAGGGTAGGAAAAATCAGTATATATGTTATACTCCAATGTGGAAAGGTATGGATGAAGTGAACATATGAAAAGAAAAAGCTACATGTGTTTATTGGCTCAAACTTGGCTACTAGAGGTTTATGATGGAAAGGATTAGCTTGAAAGGCTCAAACGTTGATCCTAAGTTGACCCTTGTCATATCCTAAGTATATCCACCATTTTACCACAAGCCATGTAATGATATTCTCAAAAGAAGTATCCAATTCAACAGATCAATGAACGCTTATCACAATTTATTGCATTTGTAGGCTCTTAATTTTCTCCAAAACTCACATGAATACTTAAGCAAAAGAGTTATCTAGTTACATGTGTCAAATTACCATTTTATCACAAAGCTTGGATGAGTGCATTAGGGATTTTGTGAATTCTTCAGCAAAAATGATTATGGTGGGTTTGGTGAATTCACGAAGATGACTATGAATGAGAATGAGTACATATGTGAAAAGGATGCACGTGTGATGCGATTTTTTTTTTTATAAATATTGGCACATGAAAATATGCCACAAAGTTCCAACAAGTATTTTAAATATTGACTTTGCACCACCACCCCCCAACTTAAATGAAACATTGTTCTCAATGTTTAAGAATCAAATTTGAATGGGGAGTAATAAAAAATGATAAAATACACCTGATGAGTGACATGAGTAGCTTGCTAAGCACTAAAGATGGTAACCTAAAATGACAAAATAAAACTAACCTGCAAACAAAAACAAACAAAACAACAGCAAACGAAAAGTAAAAGAAAGAAAATAAGAGAGAACAAAAATAAAACAAAACAAATAAAACAAATAAAAAAAAACATACCTGTGTGGTGTGGTCAAGGTTGATAGACTGGATCCACAAGTGAAATGTCTTCCACTTCTAAAACTTGCCTATCAATTAATATTTTAAGGCGTTGACCATTTACTTTAAAGATTCGACCATCCTTAGGATCTTCTATCTCTACCGCCCTATTTATAAAAACATTCTTGACTATAAAAGGATTGGTCCACCTAGACCGAAGTTTTCATGGGTGCTTATGGAGTCTAGAATGATATAAGAACACTCTATCATTAGGTTTAAACATTTTTCTCAAAATATTTTTATCATGAAACACTTTCATTTTAGCCTTATAGATTCTAGAGTTCTCATAAGCATCATTTCTCAACTCCTTTATTTCGGTCAACTGAAATTTTCTAAACTAACCTGCTTCTCCCATGTCAAAATTGAATTGCTTGATGGCCCAATAAACTCGATGCTCGAGCTCCACAGGTAAGTGGTAAGGCTTTCTAAAAACAAGCCTATAAGGTGATGTGCCTAAGGGAGTTTTGAAAGCTGTACGGTAGGCCCAAAGCGCATCAACTAGTCTCAAAGACCAATCTTTGCGATTCGAGTTGACCATTTTTTCTAAAATTTGCTTAATTTTCCTGTTTACAAGTTCTACCTGTCCACTTGTCTGGAGGTTGATGGGAACCAAGATGGGCCAAGTCTTAAAGATCATATGCAAGTTTCAGATGGGTCAATTACATGATCAAGAGCTAAGAAGATCTAGGAAGCAATGTAAGGATTGGTGCAATCCATTTGGGATGAAGCTAGTAAGAGCCCAACAGACAAGATGGACTTTAAAGAAGGAGAACCCGATTTGATCCACTTGATACAAGTTATGGAATACATGACTTAAAGATTGTTTGGGCCTATTGTTATTGAAGGCTTTCAATTTTTTTAAGTATTTATTTTATTAGTTTACAATAATTGGGCTTTAGGATGTTTGGCCCACATGTCTTATTTTTTTATGAATTAGAATTTTTGGGAAGGCCTTGTATTTTGGCCAAGGGTTTATTTGGAAAGTTGCAATTTTAGGAACTAGGGTTTTGAAGAGAGGTACTGTAGCACGGCACTGTTCACGTCCGAATCACTGTAGCGCCGCACTGTTCACTGTAGCCGAAACACTGTTCACTCGGCACTATTCATCCAGGGATATTTTTGGAACAAAGGGGTTTTATTTGGGCTAGGGTTTCAATTAGGTTTTCATTAAATACTCTTGTAGCCTCATTTTGAAGATTAGTTTATGAAATTTGATGATTTATTCATTGTGAGTTGAGTTTTACTCCTCTTGTTCTTAATTGAACTTTTGAACTTATCAAAGGTAAATCACAACCTTTGTGGCGTTCCTCCTTGTAATCTGGGTTCTTGAGACGGGTTTTTCAACGGGTCTAGATTTTAATATAATCTAGGTTCTTGAAACGGGTTCTCATCGGGTCTAGATTCTCCATCCATTGACTTGATTTTGGCTTTCTTGGGTGAGTTTTCAATTTGATTGTGGGTTCAAGGGATTCCCTTCCTGCGGGTTCATATCAGAAGTGGTAGGCAGTAGAGATCTTTTATATCACTCTATATTTTTTAATCAAAACCTCAAAAGAATGGTTGCAAAAATGTGTACCCAGATCACTAATGATAGCACGTGGTGTACCAAATCGAGATAACACATTTGCTTTGAGAAATTTAATTATCGTCTTATTATCATTACTCCTGCAAACTGCTACCTCTACCCATTTTAACACATAATCTACTGCCACAATAATATATTGATATCCAAAAGAATGAGGAAATGGTCCCATAAAATCAATGCCCCAATAATAAAAAATTTCAATCACTAAAATTGGGTTTAAGGGTATCATATTACGACGAGACATAACTCCTAACTTTTGACACTTTTCACATGAGCAACAATAGATGTTTGCGTCCTTAAACAAGGTGGGCCAATAAAATCCACACTGCAGAATTTTTGCAGTGATTTTCTTCATTGAAAAGTGGCCCCCACAAGCTTGGGAGTGACAAAATTTCAAGACTCTAGCAATCTCTTCATCAGGGATGCAATGCCTTAAAATTTGGTTAGGGCAGTATTTGAAAAGAAAATGGTCATCCCAATAGAAATTACATACCTCAGTCATGAACTTCCTCTTGTCCTGAGCGCTCCAATCCACTGGTATTTCACCTGCAACCAAATAATTCACAATATGAGCAAACCATGGTAGAGAAGTAATAGAAAGCAAATGCTTATCTAGAAAATCATTCCTGATTGGTAGGTGCTCAGAGGTGTCCTCAAATGTGAGCCTCGAGAGATGGTCAGCCACTACGTTCTCCACTCCTTTTTTGTCTTTGATGGTGATGTTAAATTCCTACAAAAGTAAAATCCACTGTATTAGTCGCGCCTTAGCATCATTCTTTGTAAGAAGGTACTTAAGAGCTGCATGATCTGTGAAGATAATAATAGAAGAACCAATCAAATAAGCACGAAAGTTATCCAAAGCAAACACTACAGCTAACAACTCTTTTTCAGTAGTGGAGTAATTCATTTGAGTGCTATTTAGAGTTCTACTAACATAATAAATGACAAAAGGCTTCCCCTCCCTTTGCTGTCCAAGAACAGCACCTACAACAAAGTCACTAGCATCACACATGATTTCAAAAGGTAAAATCCAATCAGGTGGCTGCATTATGGGTGTTGAGGTAAGCTTGCCAATTAGAGTTTTAAAGGCCTCTTGACAAGCTTGTGTCTACTCAAATGGGGCATCTTTAGCTAGGAGGTCACATAATGGCCTAAATATGGTAGAAAAATTCTATATAAACCTCCTGTAAAAGCCCGCATGACCAAGAAAGGATCTCACATCCTTTACTGTCCTAGGTGTAGGCAACTTAGAGATTAATTCAATCTTAGATTGATCAACCTCTATCCCCTAGAAGAAATAATATGCCCTAAGACAATACCTGAAAGTACCATAAAGTGGCATTTTTCCCAATTCAAAACCAAATCTTTCTCCTCACAACGAGTCAACACTCTTTCTAAATTCAATAAGCATGCTTCAAAGGAAGATCCAAAAACAGTCAAGTCATCCATAAAAACTTCCATGCAATTTTCAACCATATCACTAAAAATGCTCATTATGCAACGTTAAAAAGTAACAGGTGCATTACACAATCCAAATGGCATTCTACGAAAAGTATAAGTACCAAAAGGACAAGTGAAAGTGGTTTTTTTCTAGTCTTCTAATGCAATTTCAATTTGATAATAAGTAGAATAACCTTCCAAGAAACAATAGAAAGGATGACCAGTAAATCGCTCAAGAACTTGATCAATAAAAGGGAGAGGAAAATGGTCTTTTAGGATGGCAGCATTCAATTTTCTGTAATCAATGCACATCTGCCACCCAGTCACAAGTTTTGTAGGGACTAACTCTCCCAGGTCATTTTTCACCACAGTAGCACCTGACTTTTTAGGAACAACCTGTGTAGGACTTACCCATTTACTATCAGCAATAGGATATATGATTCCTGCATCTAAAAGTTTCAACACTTCATTCTTCACCACTTCTTTCATAGTGGGATTAAGCTTACGCTGGGGGTCTCTACGAGGGCTAGTTCCTTCCTCCAAATTAATTTTATGAGAATAGACTAGGGGACTAACACCTTTTATATTAGAAATGCTCCAACCTAAGGCTGACTTATGCTTACTTGCTGTACAAATTAATTTCTCACCTTGAGACTCAGACAACTCAGATGAGATAATAACAGGAAAAGTATCACCTGGATCAAGGAAAGCATACTTTAAACCCCTGGACAGAGGCTTCAAATCAACTTTGGGTGCTTCCAAACTTGAAGAAATTTGTTTTGCACTTCTCTCAGACAACTCCTCAAACTTCGGTTGCCATGCCCGAATGCCATAATCCTAAGTTCTATAAAAAATAGCACAAATATCAACTACATCAGATAGATCACTGATAGGATCAAACTCAGAATTAACAAGAAAATACTCAAGGGAATCAAAATCATGAGCTATAGAAACTCCCCTATCCATGAGTGAGTCAATCATGTATATCTGGTGGCTCTCATGATCATCTTCTGGCTGTTTTGCAATATGGAAGATATTCACCTCAAGGGTCATGTTTCCAAAAGACAGCTTCATGAGCCCATTCCTGCAATTAATTAGAGCATTAGCAGTGGCAAGGAAAGGCCTACCTAAAATCAAAGGAATTTTAGAAGTAGTATCAACAACAGAGCTAGTGTCAATACTAGGAAATCAACAGGATAATAAAATGTCAATTTGAATTAGAACATCCTCTACCACACCCTGAGGTACTTTGACTGAAAGGTCAGCCAATTGCAATACCACAGTGGTTAGGTTGATTTCTCTCAACCCCAACTGCAAATAAATAGAATATGGCATTAGATTCACGCTAGCTCCTAAATCTAGCAAAGCTTGCCCAAACTCATGATTTCCAATGCTGCATGCAATGGTTGGACAACCAGAATCCTTGTACTTGGGAGGAATCCGCTGCTCATTTAGAGCACTCACTTGCTCTGTCAGGAACGTAGTCTTCTTCACATGGTGCTTCCTCTTAACTGTATACAAATCCTTGAGAACTTTTGCATAAGTAGGCACTTGTTTAATCACATGTAAAAGGGGAAAATTGATTTTTACCTGCCTTAGATTCTCTAGGATTTCATTGTTAGGATCCATAGTTCGCTTCCTTGATTTTAAAGCTTGAGAGAATGGTACCTTAACAGGACTCTTTATCACCTCTGGTTCCTTGGGCAGCTCGGCATCACTACTATTTTGATCCATTTCCACATCCTCTGATTTGTTAGTTGTTGGAATGTGTAATGACTTACCACTTTGTGTCACAATGGCATTCACATCCTTCAAATTCTCTTGCGCCATGTGTTGACCAAGGGGTGCGGATTGAGCTTGAGAAGGGAACTTATCTCGCTCATTCACACTTAAGGGGCTCATCAATTTAGACACTTGACTCTTTATCTCCTTATTTTCTTCCACAACCTGCGTAGTCAAAGATTCAAATTTTTGGTTAGTCTTACCCTGTGCTTCAATAAAAGCATGCAAAGTTTCTTCTAAAGGACTCCTAGAAGATGAAGGTGCATGATATGATGCAAGATATGATCTAGGGGGTTGTGCAGGCTACTGGTTTTCAGACTTCCAGCTAAAATTGGAGTGATTGCGCCACCCCGGATTATAGGTATCAGAGTAAGGTGTAAAAGGCTTCTTGTACATACCCAAGGCATTATATTGTTCCTCGTACACCCCTCTCATCTCAGCAAGTATGTGACACTCTTGGACGAGGTGATCTACCCCACCACACACAAAACATAATCCAAAAGACTCTGCATGATTAGCCACGTGTGTTGGCTTCAAATCCTTAGTCTTTAATACCTCTAACTCCCTAGTGAGCATCTCAACCTTTGCCTTTAAATTATCCTCTTCCCTGAGATGGTAAATTCCACCACCATTTGGGTTTCCTGCAGGTCGTGACCTATTTATGCTTTCAGTAGCACTAGCTCCAGTTTAATTGTGAGCTTTTTCAGCAAGCTCAAGATTTTTCTGTAAGAACTCACGATTACACAAATTGGCGCTCTCTATATGTAAGTCCCTCATAAAAATAGCTCACTAGGCGCCAATTCTCATACCTATGGTGAGGACACATGCTCAACAACTCCTGAAATCTCTCCCAAGACTGATACAAAGTTTCACTGTCCTTTTGTGCAAAGGTGGAGATTTGCCTTTTTAAAGCATTGGTCTTATGTTGGGGAAAATATTTATTAAAAAAGACTTGAATCATCTCATTCCATGACCCAATAGATCAGGGTCTCGGTGAGCATAACCAACTTTTAGCTCTATCCTTCAAAGAGAAAGGAAAGAACTTAAGTTTCACAATGTCATCAGTTGCATTATGACTATAAAAGTAGTAACTACTTCCTCAAACTCCTTAATGTGCACATATAGATTTTCATTTTTCAAGCCATGAAAAGTAAGGAGTAATTATATCATCCTTGTTTTAAAATCCAATTGGCGAGTTTTAGTTGGAAACATGATGCATGATGGTGTGGCTGTGTGTGTAGGGTGGAGGTAATCCTGAAGAGTTCTAGTGAGTTGATTTTCGTATTCACTCATTTCTTCGGGACTAGAAGGATTGTCAAATAAAAGATTTAAAAAATTTAATTCTGACTCTAGCACATGCCTACAAGTAAACCTACCCAAGGCGTCTCTATATCTATGCATGCAAGATTAAAAATAATAATAAAACTACTATAAAAAAGAAAGAAGAAAAAAAATGCAGTAAGTTAAAAGAAGGAATGAAGTTACCGTCTTTACAAACTGCTAAAAAGAAAAACGATCTAGCAATTCTTCTACCATCTCCCCAGAAACGGCGTCAAAATTTGATTACGCCCAAAAAATAACGCGATAGTTGTAGCAAAACTTTGGGGTGTTAATTCCACAGAGAGACAAATTAAAAAAATAGTAGAAAGAACAAAGAAACTAAGGAAAAATATCAAATGATTAATGGAGAATAAAAATTAATTTTAAATGTAAATTAAAGTGAAGCAAAGTGATTAACAGAAAAAGTACTTAAAATTTGACAAACAGTAGAGCATCAAGAATCCATTGCACAAATCCGGTATTTTAATTATTCTTAATTCATTGGATAACTCAATTGGAAACTCAATTCTCAAAATTCCTAATCGGAAGATATAGATTTATAAACTAAGATTAAACCAAATATAACCCTTTGAAAAATCATTCACTACTTTTAAAATTCATAAATTATTATCACTATTGAGAAAATTCTACGATGACAATATACTTTGGGAGCGATATTGCAGCAAAGAATTAAATCAATATAGATAAATAATTGATCCAAGCATAATCAAAGAACTAATCCATTCAATAGAAAAAGTATGACTGAGTCCATAAATAGAATAAATTCTATGATTATTCGGAAAAGAGAACAACAACGATGAATTGAGAATGATAAAAGAAAAAAGTTTTAGTAATTGAAAATCAAATATATAAATAAAAAATAAATTACAAATACCATCTAATGTGCAAGTTCATCCCTAGCCCTACTTGAGAATTTAATTACCCATAAATAAATGGACAACAAAAATCTCAAGAGAAAAGTAAAGCAAACGGCAGTCATGACAATTAAATTCCTCTCCCCCTCTTTTCAGCCTCCTCATGATATACTTATATAGGGTAGAAAGAAACCCTAATATCTTCATTATTCCCGCCTAGAAAAATCGCCTAAATGTTAGGACTTATCTTGGCAGTCACGTACGCACAGGAATTTGAATTTGGAAATTCTTATTAGAGACAAAGTCATAGCCCTTGAAGTTAGCTTTCCAACATCTAAAATTGTATCAATCTGATATGTGAGTAGAAAGTTATGTTCAACATACTAAAGTATATCCAGACAGTCTCCAAGAGTATGTTGAACTCTGACTATTTCTCTTGATCCGAATTACTCTTAAACCCCATCATTATCCTTATTTGAAGATTCCTACACTCATTGAAGTTTTTAGGTTGTTCCAATTCTTGCCCATTTGAAAGTCCTTTGAATTTGACTGGGTTTTGACTTACTCTTTTATAGTCCCTGAAATTAAATATAAAAATCTTCTTAGGAGTATCTCAAAGTAAATAGACACTCAATTCAAGAATACACATTAATTCCTATAATTTCTATTCATATTTTAGCGTCATAGTCCAATAATAGGATATTTAGAGTGTACTTTCGTACACTCATCCGGCCATCTATGATATGGAGAAGCCTCTGGTCTTCAT
>QEOT01003620.1:190930-204170 GCA_003123785.1 Pterocarya stenoptera | reverse complement strand
AACACAGTTGGTCCATTTAGGCTCTCAACTGCATCACCGAACTCCCTCACTTCATCTGCATTTTCTCCCAAAAATCTGCAGACTACATCCTACTCTACTCTGGGCGTCTACATCGCCTCCCTTCTTCGTCTGCCTCCAAGCCTTTTATAGGCATCAAACACTCTGTATGCTTAGCTGTGTCTGCACTCCATGTGCATCTGTCTTCAGCCGCCCATTCCTTCATTTTATTTTTCTGTTCTTTTCCCGCATGCTTTGGCCAGTGCAGCGTCGCTGCTTCTTTCTCCTTCTTTTTTCTTCTGTTTGCATGCATGACGTCGCTCGTCCAGTAGGTGAAATGAGAGAGCCCGAGAGATAGAGGTGGTTTGCTGTGCATGGTCCGAACGCATGCATGGAGGAAGGGAGCTTCGGTTGTGGCGTTGGGCTTGACTGAACGGCGGAGACTTAGTCACCGGCGTCGTCTGGTGCTGGTGGTGGCTTCAGGTGGGCGGAGGACGGCCCACGGTGGCAGCTCGAAGCTGCTGTGCACGGAGTGCACTGTTCAATCGAGCTGCATCTTCGGAGGTTGAAGATGAAGTCGACGACGTGCCGTTTTGGTCTATTGACAAAACGGCACATCGTTTAGCTTAAACGGTGAAACCATCAACGTTCAAAACGACATGTCGTTTTGGTCCGTAGACAAACGGCACGTCGTTTAGCTCAGACGGCAGATTACTTCATGGTGAAAACGACATGTCATTTTGGTCTGCCGACCAAACGACATGTCGTTTAGTCTGCGCTGAAAATCAAAAAATAAAAATAAAAATAAAGTAAAATAAAATAAAATAAAATAAAATAAAAATTAGACAAGCAAAATTAAATAAAAATAAAAATAAAACTTAGACAAATAAAATAAAATAAAATAAAGAAACTAAAATAAATAAAATTAAACAAAAGATGAAAAATAAAATTTAAGTGTGTGTTGTGCATGTGAAGAATTTATTGCCCAAATAAATCACAAGTTATAAAATCAAGCATAAACTATGCTTTTAATCAATTTAATTCACAACTTGGATTTATGCCTCTTAATCAATTTTTCCATCTAACACCAATGATAAAATAATAAAACAATTAAAAATTATTGGTTTTAAATGTATAAAATATGCAATAATGCAGCTCAATCAGGCGCACGCATGGGCGTGCGCAGGATGGGCGTGTGCCTGGTGGGCGTGCGCATGGTTGTGCGCCTGGGCATGCGCATGGTCGTGCAGCCAAGGTGGGGGCGCAGGGCCACGCGGCGCATGGGCATGAGCATGCCTAGCCGTGCGCTGGGCTGTGCATGGCCACTAACCTCGCTGGGCCTGAGGTGTGGCGCTCGCATGTGCGTGCGCATGGCCTGCATGCTGGGCACCCCGTGAGTGTCAAGGCATGGGCCAAGGCATGCATGTGGCTGGTCCTTGGGCATGCTGGGCGCCCTGTGTGTGACAAGACATGCTGGGCCAAGGCATGCTCGTGGCATGATCAAGGGGCATGTCCCGGACATGGCTAGGACATGTGCGGCAACTTTAGAGGCAACTTTACGTGGGGGTCTAACAATCCCCCTCTCTTTAAGACTATCCTTGCCCTCAAGGAAAAATTGGGGAAATCTCTCCCTTATATCATCATAATCTTTCCAAGTAGCCTCTTCTTTTGGTGCTTTACCCCATCTAATCAAAACTTGCCACACATCTTGTCTTTTTTTCCCCCTTGGAACAACCCTATAATTAAGGGCCTCTTTTGGTTGTAAGAGCATGCGCCCTTCTTCATCAAACTTG
Source organism: Pterocarya stenoptera (assembly GCA_003123785.1). Classification (NCBI taxonomy): domain Eukaryota; kingdom Viridiplantae; phylum Streptophyta; class Magnoliopsida; order Fagales; family Juglandaceae; genus Pterocarya; species Pterocarya stenoptera. The sequence goes on along the minus strand of QEOT01003620.1, from coordinate 202,380 downwards.
GGTAGCTCTTCCACAATAAGACTAGGATCACCAATCCTCTTCTTGAGCACGGTTACAGGGAACACCGGGTGTAGTTTGGAACTTGGAGGAAGTTCCAACCTATATGCTACTTCACCTATCCTCTCAAGCACTTTGAAAGACCCATAATATTTCTTGGCCAACTTCAAGTTAAGCTTCTTTCTCAATGTCATTTGGCCAAAAGGTTGTAGCTTTAGGTACACATAGTCTCCCACCTCATAGGTAACCAATCTTCTACCCTCATTATAGTATTTTTTTTCATTCTTTGTTGAGCTTTAGCAAGCTCTCTTTTTACCTTCATTAGGATTTCATCCCTAGTGAGCAATTGCTCCTCCACTTCATTGTTCTTGGCCGTGCCCCTCTCATAGTTCACCAATGTCGGTGGAGCTCTTCCATAAACAACTTCAAACGGGCTTCTTTGTATGGAAACATGAAAAGTAGTGTTATACCAATACTCGGCCCAAGTTAGATACTCACCCCACTTCTTTTGCTCTTCTTGGCAAAAGCATCTCAAGTATTGCTCAAGTATTCTATTAACCACTTCCGTTTGCCCGTCTGTTTGGGGATGATAGGATGAACTAGCCTTCAACTTGCTCCCTTGGAGCTCAAACATCTCCTTTCAAAAGGAACTCATGAATACTCTTTCTCTATCCGTGACTATGCTCTTGGGAAACCCATGAAGCTTCACAATATTATCAATAAATGCCTTAGCCACACTCTTAGTTGTGAATGGATGAATAAGTGGAATGAAATGACTACACTTGCTCAACCTATCCACCACCACAAGTATCACCTCAAAACCACCACTAATAGGAAGCCCCTCCACAAAATACATGCTTAAGTCCTCCCAAATCAAATTAGGAATAGGAAGAGGTTGCAAGAGCCCGGATGGAGGTCTTGTGTCATATTTGATTTTTTGGCATGTATCACACTCAGCTACAAGCTTCTTCACAGCCTTCTTTATTCCTTCCCAATAGAAAAAGTACTTCACCCTTATATAAGTTCTCAACCACCCCGAGTGACCTCCCTCTTTGCTATAATGGAAGTGGTCAAGTATTTCTTTTCTCAAGTTAGGCACATTAGGAACATAAACATACTCCTTATAGTAGATTAGGCCATCTTTCACCTTGAGCCCGATCACTCCACTCTTTTGAGCTTCTAAGAGCTCCATGATCTCAATTGCTCTTGCATCTATCTTTGTGGCTTCTCGGATCTTATCCCATATCCTCCATTAGGCCCCACTCAAGGCCATCAAGCTAGCCTCATCTTCATCATACACTTGCCATCGCAAAGAACTTCCCTCTCTTCTACTAAGTGCATCGGCCACTTTGTTTTCTTTCCCGGGTTGATACACAATGTCATACTCAAATCCCAAAAGCTTCACAAGAAACTTTTGTTGTTCCGGGTGATTGAGCTGCATTATTGCATATTTTACACATTTAAAACCAATATATTTTTAATTGTTTTATTACTTTATCATTGGTTTTAGATGGAAAAATTGATTAAGAGGCATAAATCCAAGTTGTGAATTAAATTGATTAAAAGCATAGTTTATGCTTGATTTTATAACTTGTGATTTATTTGGACAATAAGTTCTTCACATGCACAACACACTTTTAATATTTGATTTTTCATCTCTTGTTTAGTTTTATTTATTTTATTTTCTTTATCTTATTTTATTTTATTTTATTTGTCTAGTTTTATTTTTTTTATTTTATTTTATTTTATTCTTTTATTTTTGTTTTTCTGCGCAGACTAAACGACATGTCGTTTGGTCGGCAGACCAAAACGACATGTCGTTTTGTACGTTGGTCATTTCTGCCGTCTGAGCTAAACGACGTGCCGTTTTGTCTAAGACCAAAACGATGTCGTTTTGCACGTTGGTTGTTTCTGCCGTCTGAGCTAAACGACGCCGTTTTGTCTAAAACCAAAACGACGCCGTTTTTTTTCTTCATCTTCAACCTCCAGCGTACGTCGACTTCACTCTATCACACAGTGCACCGCAACGCCATGCACGTCCCTCCAGCCACTGTGCTCCATAGCCACGGTCAGGAAGAAACCACCACCACGACGTCAAGAAAAACGCCTCTCCACGTCCAACAGGCAGTAGCCCAACCTTGAGGATTTTCATTTCTTCAACTCAGCCAGACCAGCAGCTCCGCACGTCCCATGCACATATACTACCCCACCAGCCTCATCCAACCATCACGAGCCACCATACACATCCAACAGCAGCGCCACTCCTGCGCAACTGCACAGCCTCCGCACTTCCAGCAGTACCACTGCAAACGACGGCACCTTCGTCGCATCACCTCCATCACAACCATCACCGCAGCGCTGCCATAACCAAGCTTCCATGCATCACCTAGCTGCTCAGCCTAGAACTTCTACCCCAGCGTCTCCACTGCATCCATACAGTGTACCGCAAGCCACCCTCTGCTCATTTTGGACGAAAAGGAAAACAAAGAAAAGAAAGAAAGCTGGGAGAAAGAGCTGGACGACGCATGCTGGAAGAAAGAAAAAGAAAAGAAAAAGAAAGAAGAGAAAGAAGAAGAAGCAGTGGCCGAGCAGACGAACGTGCGCACGGAAGAAACGAAAGAAAAAAAAATAAGAAGAAAAAAAAGAAGAGAAAGCAGACACTGGTGGCCGAACTGGGAAGGAGCCAGAAAGAAAAAAATAAAAAAAGAAAGAAGAACTGGAAAAGGACGGAAAAGAAAGAAAAAGAAAGAAAAAGAAAGGAAAGAAAGAAAGAGGAAGCAGACACACGGAGTGGAGAAGAAAAAATAAAATAAAATGCATGTGGGGAAGTCAGATGCACATGGGCAGCTCAGGCACACGCACAGTGCAAATTTGAAGCCTATATAAGGCTTGTAAGCAGATGAAGTTTGGGGTGGTTGAGGTTAGATACCCAGTAGGATAGCTTAGGAATAGTCTGTAGATTTTTCATTTTAGGAGAAAGTGCAGATGAAGTGAGGGAGTTCGGTGATGCAGTTGAGAGCCTAATGGACCGACTGAATTATCGAACTGTTCTCCTTCATCTGTAGTCTCCACTTTATTTTATTTATTTTTTATTTTAATTTATGTCATTTATTTTTATGCACTTTAAATTTATGCACTTTAAATTAATGTCCTTTATTTTTCAGTACCTTTAATTTCTGCACTTTAAATTACTGTCATTTATTTTCTGCACTTTAAATTTCTGCACTTTTATTTTATTGTCATTTAATTTACTGTCGATTATTTTTCTGCACTTTCATTTTCAGCAATTTATTTTGATGTCATTTAATTTTCTTGCTCATTTAATTTTCAGTCATTTAATTTTTAAGCAATTTAAATTCACTGTCTCGCACTTTAATTTCTTTAATATTCACTGCATCTCAAACACTCAAAGCCAATCAAAAATGAATCTGGTTCACGACCAGTAAATCCTCTTTTCACTGCACTCTTTCATCCATTGTACATATCATCACTTTTTATTTTTATTTTCTCATCGTAAATATTTCCACCATTTTACAAGAGTTTATTTTTAGCACTTTCCCTGTGGAGACGATCTAGGAATTTATTCCTAATTACTACGCGACACGATCCTGCACTTGGGATAGCCTTTTGTGCTGCTCATTTCCGAACGAGTCACCGGGGTCACAATCTTTTGTTGCAAAAGGTGCCTCAATGCTTGTTGATCTGTGACAATGGTAAACTTTCTTCCCAATAAATAAGGTCTCCACACCTTCAGGACATGCACAACCGCAAGCATCTCTCTTGCATAGGTAGTCCATGCCTTCTTCATTGGCCCCAAAGCTTTGGAAATAAAGGCCAATGGTCTTCTTTCTTGTACCAAAACAGCCCATATACCATCCCCACTTGCATCGGTGTAAACCTCAAAAGGCTTCTCAAAGTTGGGCAAGGCAAGAACGGGTGTAGTAGTCATGGCTTTCTTCAAGTTCTCAAAAGCATCTCTAGCCTCTTGTGTCCATTCAAAATTGTCCTTCTTTAGCAATGAAGTGAGTGGCTTAGCAATCAACCCATAGTGCTTGACAAATCTTCTATAATAATTGGTCAAGCCCAAGAAACCCCTCAAGGTCGAAACATCCATGGGCAATGGCCAATCCACCATAGCTTCAATCTTCCTTTGGTCCACTTTCACTCCATCTCCCGAAATAAAGTGTCCCAAATACTCAAGTTCTTTTTCCATGAAAGCACATTTTGATGCTTTAATGAAAAAATGGTGCTCTTCAAGAATCTTCATCATAACTTTCAAATGTAGTTTGTGCTCTTCCACGGACTTAGAGTAAACAAGGATGTCATCAAAAAACAGTAGCACAAACTTCCTCAACAATGGTTTGAAAATAGAGTTCATGGCGGCTTGGAAAGTTGAGGGAGCATTACACAACCCAAACGGCATTACAAGGTACTCAAAGTGGCCATTGTGGGTTCTAAAAGCCGTTTTGTGCACATCTCCTTCCCTCATTCGGATTTGGTAGTACCCCACTCTCAAATCAAGCTTTGAGAATACACTAGCCCCATGTAGCTCATCCAACATTTCATCAACGGTAGGTATGGGAAACCTATCCTTGATGGTAGCTTCATTCAAAGCTCTATAATCGGTACAAAATCTCCATGTGCCATCCTTCTTTCTCACCAACAAGACTGGTGATGAAAAAGGACTAGTGCTAGGCTTTATCAAGCCTCCTTTCAACATGTCTTCAACTTGTCTCTCAATTTCTTCTTTTTGAAAATGAGCATACCGGTATGGTGGAACATTAACCGGTTTGCTCTCATCTACTAAGGCAATTCGGTGATCAACAGGCCTAGAAGGTGGCAAAGTGGTTGGCACCTCTGGGACCCCCCAATGGTCTCTCAATACCTCTTGGACCTCCACGGGCAGCAAGGATAAGTCATCCTTCTTGCCCCCATCTTCACTCTTTTCTACTTCAAAAAGTGCCTCTTGATTAGCTAGAATAATGGCAAAGCAACTAGCTCCACCCTTGCAAAATTTCTCAAACATCATAGCCTCACAAGATTTCACTTCCTTGGATGTCAAAGCTATCCACAACTTCTTCTTGGACCCAATCTGAAATTCCATAGTCATCTTATCATAGTCATTCACAACTTTGCCAATGCCTCTCAACCAAGCATTGCCCAAGACAACATCTAGTCCCACAAGAGATAGGACATGAAAATCCGCCACAATCCTCACCCCTTGTACATTCATCTTGACCTCTCTCACAAGTCCATCACATCTAAGCTTATCTCCATTAGCAATCTTCACTTCAAATGGTTCAATAGTGCTCGACTTCAATCCAACCTTGGTGACAATGTTGGAATTGATAAAATTGTGGGTTGAGCCACTACAAACCAATAAGGTAACCTCAAATTTCCCTATCCATGCCATGACCTCATAGAAGTGGGCTTTTGAACCCCGAGCATGGCATTAAGAGACAACTCGGCATCCTCCTCTTCCTCACTAGGTTCGGCCTCCTCATGTTCGGACTCCTCATGTTCGGATACATGGTGTGATTCTTCATCTTGTTCCTCATCTTCAATCGTCACAAAGGCTTTACCCGACTTGCATGAGTGCTCTTTACTCCACTTGTCTCCACATTTGAAGCACAAGCCCTTCTTGATTCTATCTTGGACTTCTTCTCTAGAAAGTTTCTTAACCTCATATGGATTAGGCTTAGAAACCTCCTTTCCTTCTCCACTTTTCCAAGGTGGTTTGGCTTGCAAAGTTTTTGAGGCTTTACTCCCCACATCCTTGGAAAATCTTCTCTCTATGGTAGAACTCTCCTCAAGGATTTCGGCCATCCTCATAACTTCTTGAATTCTTGTAGGTTGCTTCAATTTTATCTCCTTGGCTATCCAAGGCTTCAAGCCATCAATGAATGTACCCACAAGTGCCTCTTCGGACCATCCTCTCACAAGTGTTTGTAATTGCCGAAACTCCTTAATGTAGTGGTGGAATTTTCCTTCTTGTTTCAATTTAGCCAATTGCCCATGATGATTAAGGGTGGGCAAAAGGCCAAATTGTAGCAAAAATTCCTTCTCAAATGCGGTCCACCCCAATCTTTTCTCATCCTTCTCATATTGATCTCTAATCCATCTCCACCACTTGCTAGCTTTTCCCTCCAAGTAAAAACATGCCGTAGATACTCTCTCTCTTCTCGGCACCTCATAAGTGTGGAAGTAGTGATCAACCTTATCAAGCCATTCATATGGATCCCCCCATTAAACTTAGGGAAGTCCACCTTAGGTCTCTTGGGTCCCCGGTCATAAGCCCGGTTTCCCCTTCTTTCCTCATGGAACTCATCATCATGTCTTCTTCCATGTGGTCTTCTATCACGGTCATAATGGTTGTGTCTTCTTTCAAATTGGTTCTCATGGCCGAATGGCCTATCTTCCTCATAGTCATACTCGGCCTCATGGCCATCATCAAACCTTGGCATCTCATACCTCACATCTTGATGTCTCTCTCTAATGCTTGGACTCTTATGGTGACTTCCACCATGAATCCATCTTTCAACCGCAACCTCATCACGTTCAACATGTTCACCTCTTCTCTATTCAACTCTTGGTGGCTCATGCATAGGTTCATGAATAGCATTGGTCACACTTGTTTCAACACCATCAACAAAAGCATCATGCTTTTGTCCATTAGTCTCTTGTCGTGTAGCTTGGCCTTCAACAAGTCTTCTCTCCAATCTTTTAATGCTCTCATGTGTTTCTCTCCTCATGCTGTCCACGGCTCTCTTACTCTCTTCATTGTCTCGCATAGTGGCATTCATAGCCATCCTTAATTCGGCCATAGTAGTGTTAACCTCATTATGAATGTCCATGACTTTGGAAGTATGCCCTTCAAGCATCTCAATGATTGAGCTGCATTATTGCATATTTTATCTATTTAAAACCAATAATTTTTAATTGTTTTATTATTTTATCATTGGTTTTAGATGGATAAATTGATTAAGAGGCATAAATCCAAGTTGTAAATTAAATTGATTAAAAGCATAGTTTATGCTTGATTTTATAACTTGTGATTTATTTGGACAATAATTTCTCATCCACAACACACTTTTAATATTTTATTTTCATCTCTTGTTTAATTTAATTTATTTTAGTTTCTTTATCTTATTTTATTTTATTTTATTTGTCTAGTTTTATTTTTTTTCTTATGTGATTATTATTTATTTTTGATTGTCTAATTTTTATTTTATTTTATTTTATTTTATTTTATCTAATTTTTATTTTATTTTATTTTATTTTATTTTATTTTTCTTTTATTTTTTTATTTATTACTGCGCTGACTAAACGACATGTCGTTTGGTCGGCAGACCAAAACGACATGTCGTTTTGACCATGAGTTCATTTAAACGTCTAAAGCTAAACGGCGCCGTTTTGTCTAAAGACCAAAACGACGCCGTTTTTCACCTTGATCATTTCTACCGTTTGGACTAAACGACGCCGTTTTGTCTACAGACACAAACGACGTCGTTTCGCGTCGTCTTCAACCTCTCGCCCGAGTCTTCTTCAACCTCCAGCCGTGCGTTTCCACCGCCCAGTGCAGCATCTCCACGCCACCATGCACCTCCGCCGGCCACCAGCAACGTCAGACGACGCCGGCGGTCATTTCCTCCACCCCATGCACGGCGGAGATCCGTCCGACGCCACGGCAGAACCGTCTGCAACTCCGCGACTCTGCATCATGCACTTCCACCACCCAGTGCAGCTTCCTCCACCTCCACGAAGCCGCAGCCACCCTCTGCCAAGCTAACCTTCTCCAGCGGCGGCAACAGCCAACCTACGGCCCTCATCCAGTGCATCCCTTTCATGCACAGCAAACTCTATCTCTCGGGCTCTCATGAGGACGACGCTGCATGCGACGCATGCGGGATGGAACGGAAGCACGGCTGGAAAGTGAGGGAGAAAAGAAAAAAAGAAAAGAAGAAAAGAGAAGCAGAGACAGAGAAGAAGCAGAGAAAAAAAAGAAACGAAGCTGGCCGACGCTGAAACGAGAAGGAAGAAGAAAAGAAAAAAAAATAATGAGAAGAAAACCGAGCTGCTGCGACGCGAGAAGCAGAAGAAAAAAAAAAGAAATGGAAGAAAAGAAAACAGAAAAAAGAAACGTGAAGAAGCTTCTGAGCTGGGCGAGATGCTACCGAACGAAAACTGGAAGGTAAGAAAAGAAAAGAAAAAAAAGAAAAAAAGAAGATAAAGAGAGGAGAGAACGGCACTGGGCTGGCCGAACACGCGAAGAAAAAAGAAAGAAAAAAAAAGAAAAGAAAAAAGAAAGAAGAGAAAGGAGAGAAGTGGAACGTGCAAGCGGACGCCGAACGAAGAAAGAAGAAGAAAGAAAAAAGAAAGAGAAAGAGAAGAGAGAAGTGGGCTGGCCGAACGTGGGAGGAAAGAAAAAAGAAAGAAAAAGAAGAGAAAAAGAGAGAGAAGCGGACGGCATGCAGCGCACAGAAGAAAAAGAAAAGAAAAAGAAAGGAAAGAAATAACATGCAGGGCGGCTGAAGACAGACAGCTGCACATGAACAGCGCAGATGCAAACATGCAGTGACCTTTTGAAGCCTATATAAGGCTTGTAGATGAAGAAGAATGGGGGAGGCTGAGGTTAGATGCCCAGTAGTGTAGTATAGGAGTAGTGCAGATTTTAGGAGAAAATGCAGATGAAGTGAGGGACTTTGGTGATGCAGTTGAGAGCCTAATGGACCAACTGTGTTATCAAACTATTCTCCTTTATCTGCAGTCTCCATTTTTTTTTTTAATTTATGTCATTTATTTTTATGCACTTTAAATTAATGTCATTTATTTTTTAGCACTTTTATTTTACTGCACTTTTATTTCATTGTCCTTTATTTTACTGTCCTTTATTTTCTGCAATTTAATTTTCTGCACTTTAATTTCTAGCACTTTTATTTGATCGTCATTTAATTTTCTATTATTTATTTTCTGCAATTTATTTTGATGCCATTTAATTTTTCAGCTCATTTAAATTTCAGTCCTTTAATTTCCAGCAATTTAAATTCACTGTCTTGCGTTTTAATTTCTTTAATTTTCACTGCAAACTCAAACAACCAAATCAATCAAAATGAATCTGGTTTGCGACCAGTAAATTTTCTTTTCACTGCACTTTTCCATCCATTGTAAATATCATTACTTTTTATTTTTATTTTTCCATCGTAAATATTCCCACCATTTTTCACGAGTTTATTTTTAGCACTTTCCCTGTGGAGACGATCTAGGAATTCGTTCCTAATTACTACGTGACACGCTCCTGCACTTGGGATAGCCTTTTGTGCTGCTCATTTCCGAACGAGTCAAGTTTTTGGCGCCGTTGCCGGGGAAAGTTGTTTAAATTTAAACTCGTGGTTTTTATCTTTATTTATAAAAAATAAAAAAAATAAAAAAATACCATGTCAGCGTCCAGGAATTCCTGGCATGATGAAGTGATACCGACACGCGATTGCACAATGATCGCAAGTGTCCGCTTTGGCAAAGTAGTTATCTTGCCTGTTATCCCATTTGTTTTGCGGTATTTCTTTAGGGATATTGAGTCTTAGAAAACCCGCTTTTGTATGAATCATTTCTTTTCTGTGTTTGTATTATTTACTTCATTAAAATTCACTGCATTTTTTTTATAAAAAAAAAAATCATTATATTTTTTTTTCCTTGCATATTTTTAATTTTGTATTCTGCATATTTATTATGCATATTTTTTTTTGTTCTGCATGTTATATTAAAAAAAAAATCAATTTTTTTTCTTACATGTTTTTATTTACTGTTCTGCGTATTATATTTATATTTTTTTTCCTTGCATATTTTTTATTTAGTATTATGCGTGTTATAAAAAAAAAATCATTTTGTTCTTTGCATTTGTTTATTTGGTGTTCTGCGTGAAATATATAAAAAAAAAAAAACATAAATAAATAAATAAGGGAAGGAGATTTGTGTAACTGTAATACTCGAAGACTAATTTTATTGAGTTGGAAAGAAAATGAACAAACAAACTTTATTATAAAAAACAGCAGACTAAACAGCAGACGGACCCCCCATTTCTTGTAAACGTTGAAACTCTGCTGTTAAACGCTGCTGATCTTTTTTTTAATTGTTCCGTTTTTCCTTCCATCTCATCTATGTGTGGTTGAAGTCTTCGAGCATACTGTTCCACACATTCCCACAACTCCTTATTTTCACTTTTTAAATCTTCAATTTTTTTTCGTTTACTTGCAAGTTTTTCTTGCAATTCAAGAACCTGAAGTTTAAGTTCGTCCACTTCATTCTCTCGTGCAAGAAATCTCCTGGACATAGTATTAACGACAGCAGCATACTGGGAACCCAACATTCTTGTACCTGCAACCACCTCAGCATCGGATCGGGTAGAGAAATATAACTCTGCCCCAACCATGGCAGTAACTGCCTCAGGACAAAGAAAGACTGGTTGAGGGGTAGGTAATTCCTGATTCAGATCAGGAATGTTGCTAGCAGAATGCTGGCTGGCCATTTGAGAAGTGGAGAGATCGAGAGAAGTTGAGAGAATTGAGAAAGAGAGAGCGAATATGAGAAATGCAGAGAATTGTTCTGTGTTACGAGGGGGTGGGAATGGTCTCTTATATAGAGGTCCGAAGCATTCAAAGGCTCAGCAATGATCAAAACAGTCGGGACCAAAGCAGAGATCGAGGCCATAAAGCATTTGTCCACTTGCACATAATCCGGACCCAGGACTCCATGATTTACGGCAATTTGTCGAACTTCGGGATTTACGACACCCAAGATTTATGGCAAGTGGATGCTTAAATCTTGCTCAGCTGGCAGATCACCAGCTTGAAGGTTCTAGTGTCGAGAACACTCAACACTTAGCTGGAAAGAGACAGATGAAAATTTCACCCCAAGCATTTCTCTCTGGGCCAGGAAGTTTTTCTCTAACTCTCGCATACTTACTTAAACACTGTTTCTGCAATTGCAATTATTTTGTTTATTTTGTGTTGTTTCTTTTATTGCCTTTCTTTGTTTACTTTTTGTGTCACGATTTGTTTACTTTCTGCGTGTGTATAATGGATTTCATGATTGTTCTTTTATGTTGCTGTTTGTTGATTGTTTTTCTTTCTTTATTTTCTGTGGTAGCTTTTCTTTTATTGCTCATCTTTTCTATATTAGTGTGTGTGCACTGGTTAAACGATATTTTGCCTTAATGCAATATGCACTGTTATGAACTTGATTAACACACACTCCATCGATTTGAGCATCTTGGTGGTGTAGTTGAGCGGGATTATTTTATGAAGATTTATTTTCAACCCTGTGCATAGAACATAATTCCTGATGCATCATATTCTGCTTGATGTATGACTTGAAACACCGGGATGCTATATTTATTGAGATAGACTTGGCATGATTTATATATAATGAAGGGAAAATCTCAAACAATATTTTGCACA
>QEOT01003620.1:106578-190371 GCA_003123785.1 Pterocarya stenoptera | reverse complement strand
TGCATTATTGCATATTTTATCTATTTAAAACCAATAATTTTTAATTGTTTTATTATTTTATCATTGGTTTTAGATGGATAAATTGATTAAGAGGCATAAATCCAAGTTGTGAATTAAATTGATTAAAAGCATAGTTTATGCTTGATTTTATAACTTGTGATTTATTTGGACAATAATTTCTCATGCACAACACACTTTTAATATTTTATTTTCATCTCTTGTTTAATTTAATTTATTTTAGTTTCTTTATCTTATTTTATTTTATTTTATTTGTCTAGTTTTATTTTTTTCTTATGTGATTATTATTTATTTTTGATTGTCTAATTTTTATTTTATTTTATTTTATTTTATTTTATTTTTCTTTTATTTTTTTTTTATTTTTTTTATTTATTACTGCGCTGACTAAACGACATGTCGTTTGGTCGGCAGACCAAAACGACATGTCGTTTTGCCCATGAGTTCATTTAAACATCTAAAGCTAAACGGCGCTGTTTTGTCTAAAGACCAAAACAACGCCGTTTTTCACCTTGATCATTTCTACCGTTTGGACTAAACGACGCCGTTTTGTCTACAGACACAAACGACGTCGTTTCGCGTCGTCTTCAACCTCTCGCCCGAGTCTTCTTCAACCTCCAGCCGTGCGTTTCCACCGCCCAGTGCAGCATCTCCACGCCACCATGCACCTCCGCCGGCCACCAGCAACGTCAGACGACGCCGGCGGTCATTTCCTCCACCCCATGCACAGCGGAGATCCGTCCGACGCCACGGCAGAACCGTCTGCAACTCCGCGACTCTGCATCATGCACTTCCACCACCCAGTGCAGCTTCCTCCACCTCCACGAAGCCGCAGCCACCCTCTGCCAAGCTAACCTTCTCCAGCGGCGGCAACAGCCAACCTACGACCCTCATCCAGTGCATCCCTTTCATGCACAGCAAACTCTATCTCTCGGGCTCTCACGAGGACGACGCTGCATGCGACGCATGCGGGATGGAACGAAAGCACGGTTGGAAAGTGAGGGAGAAAAGAAAAAAAGAAAAGAAGAAAAGAGAAGCAGAGACAGAGAAGAAGCAGAGAAAAAAAAGAAACGAAGCTGGCCGACGCTGAAACGAGAAGGAAGAAGAAAAGAAAAAAAATAATGAGAAGAAAATCGAGCTGCTGCGACGCGAGAAGCAGAAGAAAAAAAAAAAGAAATGGAAGAAAAGAAAACAGAAAAAAGAAACGTGAAGAAGCTTCTGAGCTGGGCGAGGTGCTGCCGAACGAAAACTGGAAGGTAAGAAAAGAAAAGAAAAAAAAGAAAAAAAGAAGTGAAAGAGAGGAGAGAACGGCACTGGGCTGGCCGAACACGCGAAGAAAAAAGAAAGAAAAAAAAAAGAAAAGAAAAAAGAAAGAAGAGAAAGGAGAGAAGTGGAACGTGCAAGCGGACGCCGAACGAAGAAAGAAGAAGAAAGAAAAAAGAAAGAGAAAGAGAAGAGAGAAGTGGGCTGGCCGAACGTGGGAGGAAAGAAAAAAGAAAGAAAAAGAAGAGAAAAAGAGAGAGAAGCGGACGGCATGCAGCGCACAGAAGAAAAAGAAAAGAAAAAGAAAGGAAAGAAATAACATGCAGGGCGGCTGAAGACAGACAGCTGCACATGAACAGCGCAGATGCAAACATGCAGTGACCTTTTGAAGCCTATATAAGGCTTGTAAATGAAGAAGAATGGGGGAGGCTGAGGTTAGATGCCCAGTAGTGTAGTATAGGAGTAGTGCAGATTTTAGGAGAAAATACAGATGAAGTAAGGGACTTTGGTGATGCAGTTGAGAGCCTAATGGACCAACTGTGTTATCAAACTGTTCTCCTTTATCTGCAGTCTCCATTTTTTTTTTAATTTATGTCATTTATTTTTATGCACTTTAAATTAATGTCATTTATTTTTCAGCACTTTTATTTTACTGCACTTTTATTTCATTGTCCTTTATTTTACTGTCCTTTATTTTCTGCAATTTAATTTTCTGCACTTTAATTTCCAGCACTTTTATTTGATCGTCATTTAATTTTCTGTTATTTATTTTCTGCAATTTATTTTGATGCCATTTAATTTTTCAGCTCATTTAAATTCCAGTCCTTTAATTTCCAGCAATTTAAATTCACTGTCTTGCGTTTTAATTTCTTTAATTTTCACTGCAAACTCAAACAACCAAATCAATCAAAATGAATCTGGTTTGCGACCAGTAAATTTTCTTTTCACTACACTTTTCCATCCATTGTAAATATCATTACTTTTTATTTTTATTTTTCCATCGTAAATATTCCCACCATTTTTCATGAGTTTATTTTTAGCACTTTTCCTGTGGAGACGATCTAGGAATTCGTTCCTAATTACTACGCGACACGCTCCTGCACTTGGGATAGCCTTTTGTGCTGCTCATTTCCGAACGAGTCACTCAATCCTTTCTCGGATTGTAGTTCCACTCCCTTCGGTTTCAATGTGTCTTTCGGCCATGGTGCTTGCAAACTAGTCTTGATCACTTGCAAACTAATCTTGCAAACTAAAATTTCTAGTTGGTGCAGCTTGGACAGCAACTTTGCAACTCTTTTGAAGGCTCAAAAGTCCAACCTTGAGTTGGTGGGCAACCCGTCTTGCAAATATCCAACCTCGGGTCCTCTACCTTCAAAGGTAGCCGATCCGTTCAAGAACACTACTCCGTCCTCTACCTCAACTCCTAAAACTCCGTATTTCAACAATTCAATCAACAAAAATAAATGGGATCCAACGAGGGACTCCCCCAACCAATTCATAACGTTTCAAGTTAACGCGTCGTTTACCTCTTGGAGAAGTGAGAACTCCTCAAAACACCAAGCAAGAATCCTCTCAATGAAAGCACCAATTAATGTTAGGGATCTCGGTCAAGTCCCTAAACACTAGGATCTCCACGCCAAGGGTACCCTTGTGATGACCGAACCTCCGTTCCTCTCTTGCTTGATTCTCGAACAATGGTGGCTTTGATGGCAATTTGGACAAGGTGAGGTTAAGTGTTTAGGCTAGGATGAGTGTATGGGATGTTAGGAAAAATGGCTAAGTGTTTGGGTGGCTAGGATTGCATGGGGTGCACGGCAATAGTGGCTTGCATGGATGGCGCCACTTTGGTGATTAGGGTTAGGGTTTGGATGATGTGGCTAGGGTTTGAGATGGAAGATGGATTAGGGTTTGGAGGTGGGCGGCACTAGCTTGGCCAATAGGTGATGGAGAGTTTTTAGGAAGGTTTCCTAAAAAATAGGGATTTGATTGTGGATAGGGGTGTGGCTGGCCAAGAGAGATGAATGGGTCAAGTAGGGTTTCCAAGTATGGAAACCCTAATATGGCAAGTAGGTTGGTCGACCAAGTTAATCCAAATGAGGAAAGAGTTGGCCGAAATTCACTTGGAGGCCAATAAGGAATGTGTGGTTCGGCTAGGCAACAAGTGTTGAGTCAACAATTTATAGAAAGTTGACAAACACTAGGGTTAGCTGAAAATGATGAATGGATGGATTGAAAGACAAAAATAGTGATGAACACAATGAAGAACAATCAAGAACAAAAGATAATATTTCAACAAATGATTCACGAATTGCACAAGTGTTGAATAAACCTCATGTATTGATAAAATGAATAAGAATAAAGATAATCAACTTGAATTCAATGAATTGCACTAAGTTGAAAAACAAGATAAATGGATTACTCCAATTCAATGAATTGCATGGAGTAATCCTCTCTTTGAGATTCAATGAATTGCACCCAAAAGAGCCCAAGTGTCTAGCACCGAAAATGATCTCTCAACAATGTCCTCACTCTAGTCAATTTTCCAAAAGACGTGAAAGAAATGAGTAAGGGTCCTATTTATAAAGGTTACAACTTGGAAACCCCCAAAAGGTCCCTTTGCAATAAAATAAATAAAGATAGTGGCATGGACTACATGGCCGTGGCATGCGTGAGCCAATGGTTCAGCTAAGGTGGTGCATGGTGGTCCTTGGTCTGGTCCATGGCTAAGTGGCTCGGCATGGCTAGCTGTGGTTCATGGCATGGTGTAATGCATGGGCCGGCTAGTGGGCATGGCATGGTGCCATGTTCGGCCTGCTGATGGTGGCTAGCTATGTGAGCCTGCTGCAAGGCATGGACTAGAGCCATGCGCTGGATGGCATGCCTGGTGGGCATGCCACTGGCCTACTCTACATGGCACGGGCTGGGGCCGTGCGCTGGATGGCATGCCTGGTGGGTATGCCACTAACCTCGCTAGCGTGTGGCAGGAGGGCCGCGTGGCTGGGTGCATGGCCGGCTGCAGGTGCATGGGCGCACGAATGGGAGTGCGCAGGATGGGCGTGCTCATGGTGGGCGTGCGCATGGTCATGCTGCCAAGGTGGGGGTGCAGGGCCACGCAGCCTGTGTGCGGGCATAGGGCCACGCGGCGCATGGACATGCACATGCTAGGCCGTGCGTTGGGCTGCGCATGGCCACTAACCTCGCTGGGCCTAAGGTGTGGCGCGCGCATGTGTGTGCGCATGGCTTGCATGTTGGACACCCCGTGCTTGTCAAGGCACGGGCCAAGGCATGCATGTGGCCGATCCATGGGCATGCTGGGCACCCCGTGTGTGACAAAACACGGGCCAAGGTATGCTCGTGGCATGATCAAGGGGCATGTCCCGGACATGGCTAGGACATGTGTGGCAACTTTAGAGGCAACTTTACGTGGGGGTTTAACACCATCTCCACTTCCACCCAATCCACACAACCCTCCCTCGCTTTTTTTCTCTCCCTTTGCAACCTGTGATAGCCTTGCTCATTGCGAGGGCTTGCCATCGTTGCCCACGACCCACCGAGTGCCACGCGTGCGATGCTTGTGGTTCCCCCACCGTCCTGCACCCCCAATCGCAGTCGCAACTGCGTTCGCTAAGCCCCAACCCACAGCCTATAAATAGGACATGCCTCCCTCACTCAAAAATCACTTCCAAGCCTCTCATTCTCCCTCAAGCCTCCTCCTTTTTCTTGCCCATCCTCCGATCTACAATCCTGTAGATTTTAGGAGAGATTTTACCCTAGTGCCACTGTGCACCGCCATGAGCCACTCCTCCTGGTGCTCTGATGGCCGTTCAACCACCTCCTGGCCCTCCCTTTTCCATTTCCACCTTCCTCCTCCCATGGTTCAGCCCAACCCATGAGCTAAAACTCACTTTAACCACTGCTCCGTCGTGCTCCGCCACACCCTGCGTGAAAATCACCTCCCCTACCCACTAGCATGTAAGATCTGCCAACCCTTTAAAAGAACCCCATTTTAGCCCCTTTGTTTTGCCCAAATTTGCCTCTGCCGCCACGCATCACCACCGGCGCCGCCATGCTCCGCCACTCTACATGCCACAATAGTAAGCCTTTCTGCCTCTTGCCTAGTGCTTTAAATTTTTTAGCATGTTCAGATTAATCTAACCAACTCCGTCCGCGTAGCGACACATGCACAAGCTCAATCGCGGGACACTTTAAGCCATCACGCTCGATTATGCAAAAATTTGCCTTACGCTTAGTAAGTAAATCTCCAGATCAACTGTAACATCCCGGTTTTTACGT
The DNA here is from genome assembly GCA_003123785.1 of Pterocarya stenoptera. NCBI lineage: Eukaryota > Viridiplantae > Streptophyta > Magnoliopsida > Fagales > Juglandaceae > Pterocarya > Pterocarya stenoptera. The sequence goes on along the minus strand of QEOT01003620.1, from coordinate 184,800 downwards.
GCTTTTTATTGAAGGGCTTTTTAATTTAATATTTATTTTTGGAGCCGTTTAATTTAATTTAAACGTGTTTACGCGAGATTAGTTTAATGTGCTTTTATGATTTTAATTAGTGTTATACAATTTAATTGCCTTTTATTTTAAAGTATGCTTATTACTAGAGTTTAATATTTTATTTTAATTAGTTTTGAGTTTATTCTGATTTATTTAATTTCCTGTTTTAAAAATATTTTTTTTAAGGATCAGTTGTGACCCAAAAGTTGTGAGGATTGGACCTCATTTCTTTTCCCCTTTCTTTTTCTTCTTCCCTTCTTCTTTTCTTCCTTTTTCTTTCTCTCTTCCCGTTCGGCTAGCCCATTTCCCATGCAACTTTCTCTCTCTCTCTCCCCGTGCGTCCGGCTTCTCTCCACCCAGCACCGCCGCTGGCCGTCCGTGGCCCTCACCGCCGGCACCATCCTCTTCCCCAGCTGCCGGCGAGTTCACCCTTTCGTTTTCAGGCCGCCTAATGTCGCCGTTAACCGCCGTGAGCTGTGCGAAGCCGCGGGCTTCTCTTCGCCGTCCGGCCACCATAGGCCACCATTTCTTCACCATTTCATCACCAGCACCTTGCCGTCCTAACCGACCCATTTTTTGTCCTGATCCGTCACCGGAGCTGCCCCTTCAAGCACCCTCTCCGATTTGTATTTCGTGGCCTTAAACCGCCGTTTCGGCCGCCACCCACGGCCAACCTTCGATACCATTAGCTTCACCGACCTCATTAGGCCCTACTCTATCAATTTCAAGTCTTCGTTTGACTCCGTTGGAATTTGGGTATACAGTGTATTTCGGCCAGTGTTTTTACACTGTAGAGTTGCTGTTTTGGTGCTTCCAATTCCTCCGTGATCCTCCTAAAATTATTATATAGCGCTGTAAGTATTTTTCCAAAAGACTTTTAAGACTTTAATATATTTTTTGCACTAACCTGTTTTATAAACTGTGAATTGGTTATCTGGTTGTACTAATAACTATTGCTTGTTAGTAATTTGTTGCTTTCATGGCATTGTGCACGCATGCGTGGGTGTGTGTTTTGAGAAACTGTATTTAAGGCTTTTCGGGTGCGTGTGTATCACCCCCAAGCCGAGATGGGATATTATCTCGATGGAGCTCCTCTGGACACTCGGGAGCGAAATATACTGAGTGTCGTCCCCTGGGGCTTCTGCCTGGGACTTGGACGAGATGGTAGCGCTCTTGATCCGACTCCGTGACTCCTCGGGCTGGCGAGGGTCAGAGGATGCTTGGCTATGTACGAGGTGGGCGATGAACTGGGTATCACTGATGTATCACTTGCACGGCCGTTACCCGTGGGGTGAAAATGGGAAGCCAGAGTATGTGGATGGTCCCTAGGGGAGGCCATGGTGCATACGGTTAAAATTAGAATTAATGGAATTATTCCTGGTTTCAGTTTTGTGCGAAATGGTGTTTTTGGCGTGTGTGGAAAAATTGTGATTTTCGAGAAATGGTGTTTTTCTCGGGTTCTACGCTTTGGTCATCATGTGCATGCATAGCGTTAGTTGTTTTAATATATTTATTGTCTTGGACCTTTTTGGGTTTTACTTACCTGCGGTACCATCTTTTTGGTACGGTAGATTTTGATGCAGGTTTTGATGAGGCTGAGCCCGAGGATGCGGCTCCGCCTGAGGAGTAGGGACATTGGCTATGTTTTTATTTGAAGATTATCTTTCGCTTATGCTTATTGTATTTTATTTGATTTGATGTTGGTTTGTAAACAAAAATCGTATTATGTTGACATGTGGATTTTCAGTACTCTGTATTGTACTAAACTCTAGTACTTAGTTATTTGACTTAACGTTTCCGTTGCGTTTGTTTATTGTACACGTGTTGCATTGCACACACTCAGCACATGTCGATGGGGTGCGTGACCGTGTTGTCATCATCCTGGGTGTCTCGATTTCCGTGTGTGTCCGTACATGGAAGTTGGGGGCGCCACATCAACCCTTGATTTTTCTAATGTGAAATGATCGCTAACTTTGTTAAACTTTGGCTGTGGTTAAAAAGTGGCCTAGGGCCCTGTGAAGTGTTGGGATATTAATGATGCAGTTGTTGTCAAAAATGTGGGCCAAGGGTCGGATGGAGAGTAGGGAAACGCGTGTGGTTGGGATTTGTGAAAGTGTTAAAATTGTGACTTTTGTGTTGTTGTGTGGTTGACAGTTTTGTACTATGCCATGCCATCCAATAACTGTTTGTCATACATCTGCATATTCAATTGTGTTATGTTCTATGCTATGCTATGCATTCTAAAAATTGGGTTTTTGGTGTCCTCGGAAATTAATTTTTGTGTGGGTGCGTGCATATCATGATCCTAAGCCTAGATGGGACATTATCTCGGTGAAGCTCCTCTGGACATCACTCGGGAACGTGTAAAACTAAGTGACGTCCCCTGGACTGTCGTCAGGCAACAATAATCTTGGCTAAGAAGGTAACGCCCTTGGTATGACTTCGTGGCCCCTTTGCGTGAGGAGAGTCCATGGTGCACACCGTAATAAATGGTTAAAATTGGGTATAAATGGGATTTTTGGAGTAAGTGGATATTATTAAATAATTTATTCTTGTAAGGTCTCTAAATGGGTATTTTGGGAAAGTCTCTTATGATTATAGCACGTGTTTGTTTTTATGCTTCCATGTGTTGAAACTCTTGGTTGTTGATCTGAGAATTTATTTGCTGAATTTGTGAAATCTCATTGTGGTATTCCTACCCATGGAACTGTAGATTTTGATGCAGAGGACGAGTTTGAGCATGATGGATTGACCTCACCTGAGGAGTTATGACCTGAGGTTTATTTCTATTGTAGTGGATAGACTATTTCTTTTCTTATTTTGATAAGTCAGATGACTATAATAACTTTATGGAGGATTTCTTATTTGGGTTGTATTTTAAATGTTATGGTACTTAGTTTTAGACTGCTTTATTATATTTTCCCGATGCGTTTATAAATTGTACACGATTTGCATGTCCGCACACAATTGCACTCAGCGATGGGGTGTGTGACTTGAGCGGCCATCACCCCGGTGTTACGACTCCTACCAAATCACGTGTGGGGGTCAAGGGCGCCACACCTTTCCCAAAACCTAATAAAATATTTCTACTCAAACCATTTCACTACTATTCATAAAATTTTGAGATACTTATAATCATCCAAAAATTCCCTTAAAAAGGAAAAAAACAAGTAGATAGTATAAGTAATTAGAAAGGTGAGCAATGAATCAACTACATTTCAATGGCAAAGACATTAGAGCTAAGATTTAGAAAGAAGCAAAATACGTTCTTCATCTACCTAATATGTCCATGTATGCAAGTTTTGTGTAGTTATTTAAATAAAAGTGGGATCCACCATAAAAGAAAAAACTAGACTTTTCATTTAGGTTCAAAGTGTCTATTTTAAATATAAAAAATAAAACTGTACAAGACTTGCATTTCTTAAAACTATATAATTCATTTCGTAAAACAAAAGCCAAGAAAGATGCTTTGTAAGCTAGGGTACATGTAATAGAAGAAATTATTAAATAAAGAGGAAGTTAATTTTAGAAGCTAGTTATCGGAGCTAGTTTTGCCATTAATTGGCCCTCCATTGCTTGTTGAATTCATGCCACTATTGTAAAGGAAAGTCCTACTTTTGACGTAGTTTTATATGATATGTTAGATCTAATTTATAATAAAAATTTAAATAACGTTATAATATAATGTAAGATATCAAGCCATATATGATTTTCCAAGTTTACTTTTGAGAAATCTCTTTATGATTTAAAGCATTTCTTTTATTCATTCAATGTTCGGTTGGTCAAACACGACTCTTGACCAATATAGTACTTATCAAGTAGTCTTGTAATACGAATACATGATTTCTTCCTATAATAAAATGCAATATCAGTTAAAATTAGGACCTAAACAAATAAGTTTAATTACATATGTATAGCTGATCACCTGGAAGTTAAGAGATCTAGACTATGATTGACACAAACTAAAAAGAAAAGAAAAATGATAACATTTCTAGATAATACGTACGTATCCTTGACGCTATGGTGTCTTCTAATTATCATGCGAGGGATAACACTGCTAGATAGTACTCGTGTCATGCGGCTGTCTAAGCAATCAGAAATTTCATTACACATTGTTATTCAAGAGCAGTGCTAATTGCACAGACAGGGCATGGGTTAGGCTAAAATGGATGCACGAACAGTCTATCCATTAATTTAGCCTCACGTGCACTCGCCTGTGTCCCATTCAATTTCATTCAATAAAGCATGATTCATATAATATAGCTCCACAAAAGATACGGTTTGGAGGCACATATATAAGTCACTCTTACTTTGTAAAATCTTAGTTATTAGTCGATATTTATTACATTAACTAAGAGAACACACAGCGAGTTTAACTCATTGCATGAAAAATCTAATGAATAATGGAAAATGTGGTTTGTGTAATTGCAAGTGCAATCAATAAAACAGCCGCCAGAAATGAAAGCAAGGCCCAAGGACTATTGAAATAATCGCGCCTTAATTTTGCCATCCATACAATCCTGCATCTCCTGCAATGCATGTTCACATCCATGGAAGTTCTAGCATAAATGTTGGTCGAAAAAGTGACATAGTGACCAAGCTTGTTAACCATGGTGGAAATAACTTCATCATCACCCAAATAATTTTGGATAATTCCTCTTCGATGGAGTAACTCAACAACCTTTGGAGATTTAATGAGCTCGTCCATGAAGCTCACATAGTTGGTGACGTAATTGAAACCCATGTATCGATCACAATATTGCTCATATGCAATTAAATTTAGTAAGTAAGTCTCTGTATTATCGTCTATGGTCAAAGGTGAAATCTCCATTAGCCCATTGTTGAACTTTATGGAAAACATGTCACATTTATCTGCCTTCTTGAATCTGATTCCAGCCTCTGCAAGCTCTGTGGCACCATGTATGTGCCAGTCTTCAATCTGATCTCTAAGAGCAAGTAGACGCTTAAATTTCTTTGCCTTGTTGAATTCAACTCCTGCATCATGAAGCTCTTTGCCATAAGGTACTGACTTCTAGTTTTCAATCTTGTCCAAACAAAGTAGATGCTTCAATTTCTCTACTGTCTTTAATTCGACTCCATCCATTTGCGTCCATATTTCACACGGTTTTGACTTCTGGTCTTCATTCCTCTTTCGATCATGTAGATCCTTAAATTTCTTTGCTTGTCGAATTCAATTCCAGCCTCTTGAAATTCAATGGCATAAGGTATTGTTATCCAACGGTCAATCTCATATACATCATCCTTAAATTGCTTTGCCATATTGAATTCAACTGCAACCTTCTCAAGCTCTGAGCCAAAGGGAATTGATTCCCAGTCTTCAATCTCTGCCACAATGACGTTGAATCCATAATTTTTAGATTTGCTCGCATAAGAAATTGCCTTCCTTATATTTCCCATTTTTGCAAGTAATGGAATGACACCATTACAAATAAGACCAAACAGATGCTTAAATATCTCAGCCTTTTTGAGTTTGACTCCGCCCTCATGACGTTCTCTGGCATGATCTATTTTCGTATCAAGTATTGAAATACTAATGGTTGCATGTATGAGACCAAGGAGATGCTCAAACTCTGCATTCTTGAATCTGAACCCAACCACTAAACGTTGCCATACCATTTTTGGAAGTGAAGGTTTGTGAGCTTCATGTGTCAAACAAGAGAACAAGCCTTAACTTGTTCTACCTATGTCTTTTTTTTTTTCGCTCCGCGATTCTAGGACTTTCCTTATTTGGAGTTTTTGGTTTCTGAACCTAGGGCGTGGCCATGGCAGCACCCCTGCCCCCTTGGTGTCTTCGACATCTTTGGGGGTCTCTGATGGTGGTGTTCTGGTGAAGGCTATGTACGCTCAAGCAATGATGAAGCAGGATTCATCTTCTTTCAAGATGCCGATGAGATATCCAGTTGATGTCAATGGGGAACCAGGATTCATCTTCACTGATCTGGAGATGACGAAAGTAGCGGAAGATTTTCGTTTTGCTCTGGTTTTGAAGTTTGCTATCTCCGATAGAGAAGATCCAATGTCATATTATTAAATCTTGGGGGTTATTCGAGAGTCCTATGATTAGTTTCATGGATAGGCATCATGTGCTTCTTCGGTTACAGTCGGAAAGAGATTTCGTGCACGCCTGGGCGAGAGAGGGCAGATTGATGGAAGGTTGTGTGTTCCGTCTTTTCAAGTGGACGAAGGATTTTGATCACCATATCGAACCTTCTCTGGCCCCACAATGGATCTTCTTGCCTGGGCTTCCCATGCATTTATACAGACAGGACTGTTTACAGGTTTTAGCTACAAGGTTTGGTCGTTATTGGGCACTGATCATGCAACTCTGAACTAGACGAGGGCAACGGGTGCACATATATGTGTTGAAGTGGATCTGAAGGAAGAACTAGTGCAAGACTTTCCGATAGCAGTATCTGCAAATAAGACTCTCTGGCAGACGGTGAAGTATGAAAAAATGGGCTTCTATTGCAACAAATGTTGCCGGCAAGGACACACGGCAGCGGTATGTAGATTAAGTGCATACAGGAAGCCTTTGGGGAGTGAGAGGATCAACGATCCGAGACAGGAGTGGAAGAAAAGTTCAAAAGTGAATGAGGCGATTACGGATGATATGCTCCCTAAGGAAGTGCAACAGAGTTCGCTGGTTTGTAAGGATATTGATAAAGGCAAGCAGATTGCTTTGCCCTTCATTGAAACTGAGGATGGAGAGATTCTAGAGGATGATGAACAACGTATGGTTAGAATACAATCGGAGGACAAGCCAGTAGAAGTTCAGCCTGATAGTTCTGAAGGGATTGACAATCTGGTTTGTGTGGAAGCGGTGGCAGAGGAGACAACGAGACCAGTGGATACAGGACAACCAAAGGGCCTGAGTGTAGTGTAAGTTGATGGATGGTCGGTAGTGCCGTCTCAGGATGGAATGCAAGTGGTGGACTAGGCTATTTCGGGAGAGTTGCCTGGGGAGGAAAATAATACGCAGGGGCATATGGCACTGGTTTTAGAGCTGCTGGAATTGGAATGCCATGCTAAGATTCCGAATGTAGAGATACTGTTTGAGAGTATCTCTGATGGAGAAACTGGTTGCTCGTCTCCTCCAATAATGAAAGACAAATGTTATGATTCTGATACTAATCTCCAAGTCTCTATGCGCGTTAGCAGCAGAAAACACACGGTACGTCAATCTCAACGGGTTTTATCCCATCCTACAAAACTAAGTTTATGATGGACAATATCTTAGTGTGGAACGTGCGTGGGTTAGGCACGTCTAAGAAACATTTATGTTGGTTGTTGAAGAAGTTTAATGTGGCTATCATAGCAATCTCGGAACCTTTTTCAGAAGTTAGTAAGATGGATTGGATGGCCTATTTGTTGGGGCTTTCTAACTACTGTAGCAATGCGGCGATGGGAGGGAAAATTTAGGTTTTTTGGAATGAGTTGTATGAGTTTGATGTTTTGTGTATGTCTAACCAAATGATTACTGGGTGGGTCCGGAGTGATGCCCAAAATTTTCTGGTTACTTTTGTCTATGCTAAATGTGGCCAGATGGATAGAAGGGGGTTATGGGACAGTTTAAAGGCGATTGACATATAGGGTCCCTGGATGGTGGTGGGGGATTTTAATATCATTAGAGATGATCGGGAACGAGTAGGTGGGAATTCGAGGCCATTAATCTCCATGGCTGAGTTCAATAAGTGTTTGGATTCATGTGGGCTGCTAGAACTCAATGTGGAAGGCAGGTGTATGTCTTGGTGTAATGGTCACGATGGGCGCTCACGTAGTTGGGCTCGGTTGGATCGTGCACTCATTAACTCGTCCTTTGGGTTCTCTTATTCGTCGGCTTTCCTTGAATATTTGACAAGGAAGCACTCGGACCACTCTCCCATGCTTGAACGTTTCAAACGGTTGGAGGTATCTTATGGTCCCCATCCTTTCCATTTTCAGAATATGTGGTGTAACCATGCAGGTTTTAAGTCTTTTGTTGAGGTGATTTGGCGTGAACCGGTGACTGCTTCAAGGCTTCACAAATTGGCTGAAAAACTCAGGAAAGTGAAATTGCGTTGAGGACATGGAATCGAAATATTTTTGGGCATGTGGGACAGGCTATCAAAGTGCTTGAAGAACGCCTTGAAAAGCTTGAGAGTTAGTTGCAAAGCAGTTATGATGAGGAGATAGAAAGTGATTATCTTGTTACCAAAGCAGAATTGGATATTTGGGCACTTAGAGAAGAAACCCGTATGTCCCAGTTGGCCAAGAAAAAGTGGTTGAAGGAGGGTGATCAAAATACTAGTTTTTTCCATGCTAGTGTTAACCAAAGAAGGAAAAAGATTATTTCCCATATGGTCCTAGAAGATGGCAGTGTCCTGGAGACGCCAGAGTCTATTCATGAGGGTGCGATCAATTATTTCCAGTCTTTCCTCTCAATGCAGAACAGGGTGGTGCAGGGGAATTTATCGCCATTGTTTGTCGCAGATATCACACACGAGGAAAACATGGATCTTGTTCAGGCTCCTTCTTGTGAGGAGGTGGCAGAAGCTTTAGCTACTATCCCAAAGGATAGTACTCCTAGACCTTACGGTTTTGGTTCAGCATTTTATACGCACTGTTGGGAGTTTATTAAAGAGGACATTGTCGAAGCTGCTAAAAAGTTTTTCTTGGGTGTTCCATTACCTCGTTTCTATACTGCTTCCTATATTGTGCTGATACCCAAAGTAGAGGAGCCTAAAAGCTTTGATAAGTTCAAACCAATAAGCCTTTGCTCGGTAGCTTATAAAATTTTCTCTAAGATTTTGGTTAAAAGGTTGACTTATTTTCTACCTCGCTTGATTTCTTGTGAACAAGGGGCTTTTATTCCTGGTAGAAGTATTTTTGAGAATATTACTCTGGCACAGGAAATGGTGCACTCTTTGAATAAGAAGATAACAGGTGGGAATGTGATGCTCAAGATTGATATGGCGAAGGCTTATGACTGTGTTGATTGGTCGTTTTTAGAGTGTCCTTGACAGCTTTGGTTTTTCGCCTTGAGTTTGCAGGTTAGTGATGAATTGTGTGAGATCACCTTGGTTTTCTATAATGATGAATGGGACTTATAAGGGTTTCTTTCAACCGGTCCGAGGTTTAAGGCAAAGGGATCCCCTCTCTCCGTATTTATTTATAATGATGGAAGCAGTCCTCTCTCGACTTTTGAAAAAGGATTTTGCGGATGGAAGGATACGTTGTTTTTCTCATCCCGTGGGAGCTCCACTGGTGTCGTACCTTCTTTATGCGGATGATTTATTGATTTTTGCAAATGGTGAGAGGCGATCAATGCGGCGTTTGGTTCATACTTTGGAAAAATATGCCGAGTGATCAGGCCAGCTTATTAATAAAGATAAGTCGGTTATTTTCTTTTCAAAGCATTTCATTACGTCTAGACGGAGGAGCTTGATGAGACTTACTGGTTTCGTGCAGGGGGCGTTTCCAGTAACATACCTTGGTCCACTTGTGTCTGGTCGTTTAACTTCCAAAGATCTTGAACCACTGGTTAGAAAGATAAAAAATAAAATGGCTGGTTGGAAGATGAGATTACTCTCACAAGGTGCTCGACTTGTTTTAATAAGGCATGTCCTCTCTTGCATGGCAACCCATCTCTTGGCTGTACTTCAGGTGTCGATGTTGATGCTAAAAAAATTAAACTCACACTTATCTACTTTTCTTTGGGGAGAGTTTAATGGTAAACCAAAGAAGAAATGGTGTGCTTGGGATCTATTATGCAAGCCTGTCAAGGAAGGTGGATTAGGTATCAGAAATTTTTTGGAGGTTCAAAGATCTCTACATATGAAGTTTGTCTAGCGCCTTTTAACAACGGAATCAATCTGGACGAGTTTCTTCCATGCGAAATATTTACTTACTGGTCATGTGATGCTTGCTAAAGCGCGCCCTTCTGCCTCCCGTTTTTGGAGGTCTATTGTGAGTGTCATCCCGAAAGTAGTTGAGAATGTGACTGTGAAAGTGAGGAATGGTGATTCTTCCTTCTGGTTTGATAAATGGATGGTTGATGGTCCTCTGTGTAGCAGTTATGAGGTTATAAATGAGGGGATTAAAATACAGGATGTCTGGATTGATGGCTCCTGGGATGAAGATAAGTTAGTGGAATACGTTGGTCTAGAGAAAGCTGGCGAGATCACACGGAAAATAATAGTTGGACAAGAAGGGTCGGATGTGATAATATGGAAACCTGCAGTTGATGGGTGTTTCTCGTCTAGCAATGCTTGGAATTTACTTCGGGTCAGGGCTGTCGAAAGACCAAAGTTGGACTGGGTTTGGCATCAAGTACTGCCAAAAAAGATCTCGATGTGTATGTGGAAGGCACGGTTTGGAGCTTTGCCAGTAGATTCTCGTATTCAAACTCTAGCTATTCCCATGGTGTCTTGTTGTGATTGCTGTGAGTTGGGTGCGGTTGAAACAGTTGACCATGTGTTGAGGTTGGGGAATATTGCCAATCAGGTTTGGAATATGGCCTCCAGTGCTCTGGGAATCATCCGCATGGAGGGTCGAACTTGGTGGGAAACGGTTCAAGGGTGGTTTGGTTATGCTAGAAAGTCTAGTCACAGAGGAAATATTCTTGGCCTGCTACCGTCCATCATCACCTGGAGATTATGGGTTAGAAGGTGTAGAGCAAGGATGGAGGGGGTACAGGAGTCAGCTAGGGGGGTATGGATAGCTATCAAGGTATGGACTAGAAACATATTTTCTCTTTTGGCCCAGCGTTGGGAGATTTCCTCTACCGATCAGAGCATTTTAAGGGCTCTTGAGGTGCCTGTTATGAATATTCCGAGAAGGATGCCGCGTGTAATTAACTGGAAGAAACCAGCAAATGGTTGGGTTAAATTGAACATCGATGGTAGTTGCCGGGGAAATCCGGGTAACTGTGGTGGAGGGGGTATCATTCGAGATTCGCAGGGGAATTTTAAGGTGGCCTTTTCTTCTCATTTTGGGCATGGCACTAATAATAAAGCTAAACTTCGTGCCTTAATTGTGGGAGTGAGTGTTTGTAAAGAGATGGGCTTTATGAATGTCGAGTTAGAATGTGATTCCAGTTTGGTGGTTAATTGGTTAAAAAATCAAAGGTGTTCAGTGTGGTATTTATGGGATTATTGGGATGAGTTAATTAATAATTTAAGGGTAGTCCATTTTACGATCGAGCATCAATTCAGAGAAGGTAATTCTCCAGCAGATGCCTTGGCCCGTTTGGGCGAGCAAGGTGTTAACATGAGATTTAATTCCTTTGTTTCTCTACCTCGGCACTTAAAAGGCATGATTCGGTTAGACAAGGTAGGGCTTCCTAATATCCGTCTCTAGCTTGTTTTTGTTTATTTCTAGGTCTGTTTAGATTCTTTTTGTTTACGTCTATAGGCATGTTTAGTTTGTTTCTAGGCTTGTTTAGATTTTTCTAGTTTATTGTTGGTTGGTTGCTTGAGTTTTTATTGGTTTTCTCCGGATGTCCTGCTTGTTACCATGGTATTCCTCCGCCAGAAGTGAGGGCTTATTAATAAACTTAGGACGGGGCTGCTATATGGGTGGCTACAGGCTCTTTTTTTTTTTTTTTTTAAAAGTGTCAAACAAAGTAGATTCTTAATCTTTTCTGTTGAATTATAACTTGATGCATCGACATTCCATTGAAATGGTAAAAAGTAAGAGAAAAAACTGAGTGCCAGATCATTAAGTCGTGTGGAGGTTGAGCTTTCAACATTAATAATTCCTTCTTTCTCCTAGATATCGACAATATGTTCTCCTGAATGTCCAGATCTGCTACGAAGTAGTGTTTCATTACTCTCGCTCATCCCGAACAATTTAGCCAAAACGAAGAATGGAAGTTGATTTTCAAATAACAGTAGATCACAAGCTATTCTAGGAAGCACCCACCACATTTGAAAGATTGGATCACCTTCAGGATCTCTTGTTTCCCGATATATTTTATACTTGCGGAACAGCTCAATAATGAAACACCCATCAAGTAGCATCATTTCGACAAACTCATCTGGGTTCTGCATAGTATTTATAAGCTCTTTCTTCCAATTCTCTCAAGGCCCTGATGTATGTTTCTACACTTCCTTTCGTTCTTTTAAGCATCTGTTGTAAATAGCACAATTTATACTCTTCCATAAACCCCTGGCCAACCTTGCCTTGGTCATTGTAAGGACCGATGGCAAGCAGCACAGGCTTATAAGCCTTCTCATTTACGTCACGTAACCCCTCATGCACTTTATACATACAACGCTCTTTAGCAATTTGAGTCAAGACAGCAAGCTTTTCCTCAATGCGAGTGGAGAGTGTATTCGGCCTGCTCATATTGTAGAGAAGTTGTACAAGTCTCTGTTCCTACTACAAAGCATACAAATTCTCACTAATTTTGTTGAAAAATTCTGATAGAAAATTGCAAGATTTTTAATTCTTAATGCGAATAGAGAGAGCAGAGCTCAAATTCTAGAGAAATACTGCAAAATTTGTGCTCCAAGTATTTGCATACAAATTGTCACTAATTTTATATTCTTTTCCATAAAAGTATTACATGTACCGATTGGAGGATTCTATTAGTATTTATCTTGTGTCATTAATGAGGATGTACAAAACACATGCTTTTTTAATAGGATTAATGAAGTGTTTTATGGGATACTTGTCAATTTTGTGGTCTGTGGAATTTCTTCCATTCCAACATAAAATTAAGCTGGTAAAGTTAGAAATCATGCATCCATCTTTCTTGGGTTTCTTCCTTTCCAATTATTTTGTTTAGACAATTAGCGAGTGCTATTTTTTAGTATTGTGGCTTAGGTTCCAATTTCCATAGTAGGAATTATTATGTAACACCCTGCTCCTTCCTTTCTTTTTCTGACGTAAGCAATTACGTCAGATGTGATGGACAGCCCGCTCCTCCTCTCTAGTGTTTAAGAGCCTCGTTATGCATGCCAGACTCGATGACTTGTTTTTAAAGATACTACGTGATTTCTAAAGTTATCTTTGTGTTTTAAAGTTATGTGTATTTTGAATGGAAGATTCCTATTATTATTTAACTAAAGAATATTTTAAATAACTCAATTATAACATCTTTGAAGAGCTCCAAAAATATTGTAATTGTGGGAATCATTTTATATAAATGATTCCAGTTATTTAAAATATTATGTGATCTAAATAATAATGGAATCTTTAATTAAATTAATAGTTTTACTCTTTTAAATATTTTAAGTAAGACTTCATCATTTTATAAATGATGAAGGAATATTATTTTAAATAATATTCTATCTTTATCTCTCTCAGTGCTTTTAAATAAATAAACGTTTACTGGTTTTAAATCAGTGTTTAAAGGTCATCGTAGACCATTTTATAGACCCTCAGAGAACGGGTTTTAGTATAAAACCCCAGCCCCCCTCTCTTCTCCCTCACTTTTTCCCAGCTCTCTCTCCCTCCTCCCTTTCTCCCTCTCGGCCTCCCCGTACGCGATACCCACGCCCGAACGGCCTCAGCCCAGCCCGGCACCGCCGTGCGCCGGTGAGCCACACGACCACCACCACCAACACCGCCTCCCTCCGGCGAGTCCCCCTGCACCGATCACCCCCGCCCACGCTCTCTCCTCCTACCCCCTCGACAGTGCAAGCCCGAACGGGCATAGGAGTTCCAGCGCCGCCGTGCGCCATTCTCAGGCGCCACCTCTCCCACGGTAGCCTCCTCTGCCACCGACCGGCCACCTCCAACGGCCTCAGCCCCTCCCATGCAGCCACCTCCCTCCACCATGCACGAGCATAGCAAACCCATGCACGGGTTCACTGTGCAGCCTCCTAGCGCCGCCGTGAGTGGCCACCGGCCACCACCACGAGACTCCTGAGGTCTCCCCCTTCCTCCTCCAGCAAACCCACGGCCAATAGGCCTCTCCTCCACCTCCCGAAGTCCCCCTCTCCACCGCACGGGTTTAGGCTCCCCCGCCGCCGTCCGCCGCCACCCACGGCGAACGACCACCCTAGCCGGCATCCCTAGGCCACCCCGAACCCAACCGTACCACCCACGGCCCCGATCTTCCACCCACGACCGCACACTCTCTCTCACTCTCCCACGGCACCTATTCCCCCTCACAATGCACAGCCACCACCACGGACCACTATGCCGACCACCACCGAGCCTCCACGGCTCCTCCTGCAGTCCCCTTAGCTCAGCCTTAGGCCCAAACCTCCACTTTACGTGGTGGGTTGATCACTGCACGTGATGGACAGTCACTGCGCTTGACTGACCGCCACTGTACACTGCGAGATCCGCCGAGATACGCTCCTTTCTAGCATCACCAAGGCCACCTTAGGCCCTTCCAAGACCACACCTAGCTATCCAAACGCTTAAACAGCCACTGTACGCGGTGTAGCCACCCCGTACGTTCCTCCGGCATTATCGCTGTGACGGCTAGCGAGCGACGCACGGGTTATCCCGTCGACAGTATAAATCTCTATCCCTCGCTATTTATATTAAATGTTAGATGCTAGCTAGTTGACTAGGTTTTGGACTGTGCTGTTAGTATTAGGTTGTGGACTATGCTGCTAGTATTATAGGATTCGTTGTATAGTGGCGATGTGATGTGATGTGCTGTAGTGAAGTGTTGGGCGTAGTTGGGAAGTGTGCTGTGTAGTGTTGTGGACTGTGCTGTGAAGTGTGGTGGTAGCGTATGTGCAGTAGTAGTGGCGTGGCCTAGTGTCGTGTAAGGAGTACACGAGGAGTGTACTCTGTGTAGTGAGACGAGGCACCGTATGGCGTGTATGCCATAGCGGTGACGTGGCGTAATATCAAGAATGGAGTACACGCGGAGTGTACTCCATGTTGGGAAACAATGCACAGTACGGCATGTGTGCCGTATTAGTGATATGGCGGAGCGTCGTGAATGGAGTATACGCGGAGTATACTCCATGTAGTGGAGCGATGCACCATATGGCGTGTATGCCATAGCGATGACGTAGCGTAGTTCTGTGAAAGGAATACACGTGGAGTGTACTCCATTGTAATGGAGTGACGCACCATATGGCGCGAGTGCCATAGTGGTGATGTGGTGTAGCCCTGTGAAGGGAGTACATGAGGAGTGTACTCCATGAGGTGCAGCGATACACCGTATGGCGTGTCGCGAAGATAAAGGTGTTTACAAAGATGGGCGAAGGGTTTGATGCATGGTGTCGGGAATTGTGGAACAGTGTCCCGAAGTGTGAGATATGGCCTGTAGTCCAAGCCGACGAGTGTCGCCATGTGACTGGCTTATGGCCAGAAGTAAGTGCGAAGTGGCTAGACAGTATCAGAGTAACGCAGCGAAAGCATGACTGGGCAACGTTACTAAGTGACGTGGTCGATTAAGAAGTCGTGCTTGCGACGGGTGAAGAGTTAGCGTAAGAGTGATGTAGCGGGAACGTGACGAGGTGTCACGTTGTGACGAGAGTACGTGAGGAACCGTACTCGTGAGGAGTTGGAAGTTGACGTAGCGGAATGTCAGGTGACGTGACAAGGTCACAGTGTAGCTTGGGAATGGTCTCGAGCTATATGGCGTGATGTAAGGTGTTGTGGTATGTGCCGTAGTAGTGTTACGGCTGTAGTCTACGGCGATGAGCGTCGCCGTGTAGTCGGCTTATGGTCATGAGTATGTGCTAAGTGGCCAAGAAATATCAGAGCAGTGCAGCGGAAACGTGATTGGGCAACGTCATGAAATGACGTGGTCAATCATGAAGCTATACTGTGATGGGTTAGGATGTGAGGTGACGTGACAGGGTCACGGCATAGCTTGGGATTTAGTCTCGAGCCATGTGGCGTGACGTAAGGTATGTTCATGGATAGAGTCCCATCATGCTAAGTGTTGGGATGAACTGTCATGAGGCACGGCTAGCATGAAGAGTCATGCTAGCCGGGTATGAGAAGGTTGGTAATGGAGTATGGCGTTCGCCATACGGGTCCGTGACCAATGTATTAAATGATGGTCTTAAGGGATAAAGGAGTAAGGTACGTGTGTTGTCTGGTTAGACGCACGTGCCGGACGGATTCACCATATGTAATGGGTAATCTGTCCTAAGTATGGTTACACGGTGCTCAAGCCTCAAAGTGGCTTGGAGCCGTGTAGTGCAGATGGACGGTCATGAGAAGTAGAGTGAGCTAAGATACATGAAGGTAATGACGAGAGTACTGTCTAAGAATGGGATGCGTGACTTAGTTAGTCTAAGTCATGCGTTGGAAAGTGGTTAATGAGAAGAACGAGACAGAGGTCCTGGTGTCTTAATCCGAAGGGGAATCATGGATTCACCTTAGTGAATAAGCACTCGAGGTAGAACGTAAGGTTGAAAGAAGTAGAGACCGTAATGGGTCTCCAAGGGTTTTATCGTAGTAAGGAACATGAAAGAATACGGGATAGAAGGAGAGTGTTTTAAGTAAAGTATAGTTCTATCTCTAGTTCAGTTGCTTATGCACTAGATAGAGAATGACGTGAAGTTATGTATGCATGTAGGTGCTATCTAACACGCGCGTGAATGGACTGCATTGTATGAAAGTAGCATGGAGTCCAGGTAAGTGTTACGTTCATGCTCTTCTAGAGTTTTCTAAAAGTATGAGAAAAAGAAAGATGAACTGTTTTCCCATGAAAGATGCTTTAAGAAAGGACACGAAAGATGTTTTAAAGAAAGCATGCTAAGTATTGAAAGTATACGTATGTACGGCCCCTCTATGAAAGCCCCTTTTTACGCAACCAAAAGTATTAATTATATGCATGTGAATGGATGACTATACGAGTAACTATTGTACGTATTTTCTAAAGAAAAGAAAGGAAGCTTCGAGGGCCATGCCCCGAGCTTTGGAACGATGCTTTAAGAGACGCAAAGAATGTTTTAAAACATGTCCCTGAGAAATGATGTTAAGATGTCCCTACGAATTGATGTTTTTAACGATGCCATGAAAAGATGATGGTCACATTTCGGCTCAAAGAAAGAAAGAGCCGAAATGAAATGTTTTCCCGTGTTTTTAAACGAAAGGAATGTTTTCTCATGAAAAGATGTTTTTCCATGAAAGCATGAAATGAATGAAAAGAAAAGAAATGAAATGAAAAGGCTCATGCCCATGCAAATGAATGAATGAAAGCCTCAGCTCTTTAGAGCTGACATGAATGAATGAAAGAATGAAAAGAACGGCATGTGGCATGAGCGAATGTATGAAAATACGTAACGGCCATATGAATGAACGAACGGAAAGGGGTACCCAATGAATGAATGGGCAGATTGCAATGCTGGGCAGTAGTATCTGGTAGTGCACCCAGTGCTGCACCCTAACGGAAAGGGATTCCAACCCGTGGCCACGGGCGAATCCATCGGCCCAAAAGGCCGCTAACCCCAGCACGCGGGGCGTAACAACGTGCACCGGCCTATGAAAGAAAGAAAAGAAAAGTAACTGTATGTATGGATGCACTGCATTCTTCAAGAAATGAAGCGAGTGACGGAGGAAAGGTTTTAAAGAAAAGAAAAGCATGTTTAAGAAAGAAAAGCCCCCGTTCACTGATGTTTTTAACGAAAGCATGTATGCATGTACGTATAGTATGTATGGAACCATGAATGCATGAATGAAAACCTATGTTACTATATTTTAACGGTATGAAGTAACGCTTACTGAGTATTCGACTCATTTTAGTTTTTATGTGTGCCCCTCCCCCCACAGGAAACTAAATGGGCAGTACGCCCAAGAGGGACACAGCCAAAGGGAAAGAGCACGGAGGTCTAGGCATGAAGGTTTTAAACGAACGAAAAGGTCTTTTATTTTAAAGAATTTTATTTTCCACTCCAAAACCCTTTTATTATGAAAGCACTTTTTTATTTTATAACGTAGAGTCTTGCACCCTGGGAAGGACTGTAAAAGGTTTTAAATTGGACGGTAATTCCCGTCGTTTATTTTCTAAAATATTTTCAAAAAGGTCCACCCCAAGGACGGGCGTTACATATTATTTCTCTTTCTATGTAGGCTTTCAAAATCGCAAGAGTAGCTGAACTGATTGGATGGAAAAGCATTGTGAAGTGCCTTACTGTCAAGAGCTTCCATTCACCAATGTGGAAGACTATATGCAAATTTCTGCCCATTATTCAGAAAGAAAGCCAATGGATTATGATTCAACTTCTTTTTGGGATGGGAACTAGGCAGGGATGGATCCTTAGATTATAAGGATTTTGTCATCCCTTATCCTCCTTTTTTTTTTCAACAAACTTGCATTGAATTAAAAGAGAGAATACAAGAGGATAGGACATGGAAACTTGAAAAAAATATCTTTACATAAATTGCAGTGCAACCAAAAAAATATTAAAATAAATGGGCAATGGGAACAATAAATAGGACCCTGACCCTTGTTCTTGGGCAATGCCAAGGAGGGGATCTCTTGGGCAATCGCTTATCCTCACTTACAGGTCAAAGATCGATGCTCAACCATTGGATGGTGCATCCCAAAGGTTTAGGCACTCCATAACCCAACTTTGCTTCAAAAGGTAAACAAATTCTCCATCAGGCTGCAACAAGGAATAAACACTAGAGTATGGAAACATACTCTAAATGGCCGTTTTACTTTGAAGTATGCATGGAACTTATCGAGGGACCAAGACCACAACTTTCCTCCTTCCAATTTTATATTTAACAATATCCACCCTACAAAAGTAAATGTATTTGTTTAGAAACTATGTAATAACGGAATACCATTTCATGATAGAATTCAACAATTCCAATACAACATCTTCTGATGTATGGGCTGAAAAAGGTAGTCCACTTCGGAAATTTTAAAGTAATGGGGATGATTTTACAAAGCTGTGGGTGAAACTTTGCCGTGTTTTACAGAAGGAAATATTTGAAGAAATTGTGGTAATAATAAGAAATATTTGGCATAGAAGGAATAAGTTTACATGTCCCCAAAGGGTGATGCAAACAGCAAATGATAGTTTGGAGGAGTTTCAACAAGCTCAGTTATTAAAAGATGGGCAGAACAGGTCGTAGAATGACAAGAAGAGAGATTCAAACTGGGAAGAGCCCAGAAAAGGATTATCTCAAGGCAAATTTCGATGCAGCAATAGATGCTAAAAATCAGTTGATGGGCACTGGGGTAACTGTAAGAGACTGAAAAGGATAAATATTAGCTGCACTACATGAACAGAAGAGTGGTTTTTATAAACTTGAGAAAGCAGAATGTATAGCTATGTGGAGAGCTGTGGAACTGTGTACAGAGATGGGATTTCAAAGAGCGAAGTTTGAAGGTGATGCTCTGCTGGTAATAAAGGCCCTACAGAAAACAAGAAAACAGAAGAAATGGCTTAGGGAGTTGAACTCTCTCCTTAAGCCCAAATCATTAACATCCAGGACCAATATTTCTATGGTTGGAAGCTGACATGAGTGAGAATATTACTAATTTACTCTGTTAAAAGAAGGGGGAGAACTCTAATCTTGCTATTGGGAATCGCGCCGGTTATTTAGATTATGTATTAATTCTTTGTGAAGCTCGTAAAATCTCGGTTATTTTTATTAAAAAAAATAAAGAAATGATTTCGTATTAAAAAATTAAGGATTGATGTAGTAACTATTGAAACGGTAATACCAAAAATAACTATTAAAACTGTAAAATTCATATACCATATAATCTTATAACTTTTCAGAAGACTTCTACCTTGGAGTTCTCAAACAGTACGACTTTAGCATAAAAAGAAAGCAAAAAAGAAGAAACAAGACTAGACAGACTACGTAGATAGAGAGAGAAGGAAATGGAACTTACTTGCTTTGTTTTGTTGCTCAACGGCCTGCAGATGATTGTCGCTGAACGGAAAAGGCCTGAAGGAGATATTATATAGATGCAGCAGCCTTCTTCTGCAACACATAATTAGCGCGAACCTTAACGTAGACTTTGGTAGCCCTAGTCAGCAGTCTGACATGTCCCCGTGGACAGATTTAAGATGTAAAGTGTAAACAAACATATAATTAAATATATTTGCAGTCGACAACAACCAACAGATTTGCACCGCTGCCTTTCGTGTCCAAGAAGCAACTGACAAGCCACCTCAACGTGCACTCAAGCCTTCATCAGCCCTTCCCACGGCACCGAAGCTCCGTCGCACCAACCAACCATCACCAACTTTCGTGGGAAGCAGAAACCGAAACTGCTCTGTTTTTAGCCCATAGAACAGAGCAACGCCTCCCCAAGCATGCTGCACGTCTCCTCACGTAACACCATGCATCACCGAGCAGCACCACCATGACACACACCTTGCACCACCACCATACCCAACTTGGAGCCGTCGTGAGCCACTATCACAGCACCTTCACCCCTCTCGGTTACTCCCTGTCGGCATGGTCTTCATGCTCTCTCCCTCTCTCTGAACTCCACCGTGGAGGAGGCCTCCGTGACTGTATCTCGCCAGCCCATCCCCATGCCCTTTCACGTGTTCCCTGCCCTCTCTCAGTGAGTTTGGACACCCCTCCGTCGCACGGTTTTGGTCCGAGAGTTTTCATAATCTCAGATTCCTTCTGTTTTCATGCTTTTCCCTGAAGCCCAAGCATGTTTATGGGTTTTTCCCAAAACGCCCTTGTCATTAGGATGGTTCCATATTGGTCATGATTTTTCGATGGGCTTCAAAATGATTAAAGAAAATTTGTACGTACGTGAGTTCCGGCTCACTTTATATTAGTCCAAAAGTCTGTTTGGCAAAAAATAGTTGAGGTTTTTAAATTGCAGTTGGTTTTAAGGTCTAAAGAACTTAGAGTTTGTCTTCGTCCAAAAAATTGAGTGAAAATCGATGCATTCGAGATTTGATGATATTTTAGGATTTCGAGAAATTTAGATTTTTAAGAAAATAGGTTACTTAGCATTTCAAGTTCAAGTCCTGAAAAGATGTTAATTTCAGATATTTATGGAAATTATGTTATTATTTTATAGGTGACGATTGATTTTCGTTCAGTTCTGTTGTAGAGAATTTTTGAAAAGCTAAAAATCTAGATAAGCGGGGTTCCTATGCTAGGCTTTACACGAATTATTGGAACTGAGGTTGACTTTTTTGCATATTTTGTGATGAAATGAGAACTTGAGAAAAAGCAACCTCGGTTACTTATTTGCATTACTCATGAAATCTATATGAAAAAAGAAAAATATTTTCTGACATGCATTGTGTAGACATGAGCTATATTTTGTCATGATTGTCTCTAAAATCTGATAAAAAAAGCGATATTGAAAATCTGAAAAATTGTGCATTGATTTAGAAAGGTGCTCCGACTTTTGTTTTTAGTATGTGAGAATAATCTGAATATGTTTTAGTACTCTATTTTGTTTTAATATGGCATCTAAAAACCTTTGGCATAGTGTACTGATTTTGTATCTGACTCTGTCTCTACTCTGCTCTGCTCTGCTCTGCTCTGCTCGAGTTGGTACCAACTTCTCTGTCTTTGAGTGCATCCACTTTGGAAACAAAGTGGTTTTTATGTGGTCTTTCATGTGTGCACACTTGGAGCTCTAAGAGTAATAAGAGAAATATTTCACCTCTGTCTCTGCCCAGTTTGGCCATTGGGGATAGCACAACCCTACCATGAGGGTGAAACATGGTCTCTGCTCTTTGAGATGCTCTATTTTGATGTGATGATGATGCTCAGGTTAAAGTACTCTGGGTTTTATGTGTCTTAAAACCATTGCTCTATTACGTTTGAAAACATGTTTTGTTCAGCATGATAACTCTGGAAAATATTTTGTTCTACATACTGTACTCTGTAAATGCTCATGTTTGCAAGATAATTTATGTCATCTGCTTACTGAGTTATTGATAACTCACCCCTTACTTCCACAACATTTTTCAGATATTTTGGATACTTTAGCGGAGGTTCAAGAATAGGAAGCATGGGTAAGGCTTTGTGAGCATAGTCTATTAAATACAGAGAGGGTCCTTGTTATCGGAGAATTTTTATTGAATAGTTTCGTTTTGCGCTATTGACTAAGGGCAAGTTTGGGGGTGAGAAATTCTCCAAAATTCACATCTCATCTCAACTCATCATTACACCTTTTTCAAATCTCCATACAAAATATAATAAACAATTCAACTTTTTCAAATTTCAATTCAACTTTTTCAAATCCCAAAACAATAATAATATTAAAACATAATATTTTAAACTTTCAAACAAAACACAAAATTCTCATCTCATCCCCCAAACCTACCTAGTTTGGGAAGTTGGCATTTATTTTGAGATTTCGTCATATTCTTAGTTATTTATTTTAGAGTAGATGGTTTAAAACAATGAGGTCTATGAGTAAATGAGGAATTCGAGTTTATATTTGTACAGTGAGATATGATTTTAAGTGTTAAGAAGTAACTCTCCGACCAATCTGGGACCGCTGCGTTACATGGAGAGGTTGCACAGCAGGTCTGGCGCATGGCAGTAGTGGTGCTGGGGGTATCTTACTTGCATGCAAGGACTAGGTGGAACCGAGTTGAAGTTTGGATGTCCTGTGCAAAAAAATCCACCAAGAAGGGTTTATTGATTGGTTTACTGCCAAGCATTCTTACTTGGTGTCTATGGCGAAGACGCTGCAAAGCTCGGATGGAAGGAACCCAAGAAATGTAGCGGGTGTCTGGCGAGCCATTCAGCTATGGTTAGGCCAAGTGGTTAATGAGATTGATGATAAAAAGGCTTGAGCACCTATTGATGAACAGATATTGCAGGCCATGGACATTCGGATCAGTCACCATCCAGTTGAGAGAGCAATGTTAGTAACCTGGTCGAAGCCATCGTGTAGTTGGTGGAAACTGAACGTGGACGGCAGTTATAGAGGGAACCTAGGAAGATGTGGTGGTGGAGGAGTGTTGCAGGATCATAGGAGTGAGATGCAAGCAGGTTTTTCCGCTCAGTTTGGTTTCGGCACAAACACTGAGGCTAAGTTGAGAGCATTATTGCAAGGGGTGGTGCTATGCAAAGAGTTGGGTTGTAGACAAGTTATTCTGGAATGTGATTCCAAGGAAATGGTGGACTGGCTTGCTACCCTTCGCTGCAATTTGTGGTACTTATGAGATTTTTGGGATGCTCTTCTACATGAACTAGAAGGTATTAATTTTTAGGTGGTACATCAATTCAGAGAAGGCAACCAAGCTGCGGGCTATCTTGCAAGAAGAGGTGAAGAGGGTCTAAACTGGAGGTTTGTCACAAGTGAAAGTTTACCAAGTCTTTTGAGGGGCATTATCAGATTAGATAAATGGGCTTCCCTAGTATTAGAAATTAAATTTGTTGGCTCCGTTTGTTTATTTGGAAGGTTTGTTTTGTATGGTTTTTGGTTTTGGTTTGTGATTTTGTGGTTGATTGTGTTTCAAGGTTTTCCTCTACCCTGAGTGAGGTTTATCAATAAATGTAGAGGTGCCGTCCTCTTTTATTAAAAAAAATATATTCAAAGGATTTCATGATTTTGCAAATGGCGGTATGCATAAAAAGACTTTTAGGACAAGAAAAGTTATAACAGTTTGAACATTTGCGTCTCTGTGTGTGATTTAATGATGTTGATTAAAGAGGAAAAAAGAGTGTAGAGGAAAAACAAAAAACCGACATGAGGAAATAAAAGTCAACATTTGCACCAACTCCAAGTCCTTATCAATATGGGAAATGCTAGTTGCCCCGCTCTTAAGTCCCCTTTTTGTATCCCTCTCTACGTGGCCTACACGTTTGCATCAGATATTAATTTTAAAAACATAAGTGAAATGCTACGGCATTTAAAGTTGAAACACCTCCCTCGCTCGCAACGTTCCGTCTCGCTCAGACCCGTTCGGCCTCTTCATCGCGCTGCCCATCGGTTCGGCCTCTTCATCAACCCTCTTCGACCTCAACTTCCCTCCCTCCATCTCTGACCTCATCTCCGACCTCCATCTCCGACCACAGTTTTTTATTGTTTTCCCTTCCTAGACAAATCGAAAGTAAAATCTCACATGCACAAATAACAAATTTCTGGATTTTGATGAAACAAAATAGAACCATATCCAGACTAAGGGAATTTCTTACCCGTTAACATAGAGCAATCATATCCAGAACGTAAAAGGAACCAAAAGATCACGTGATGGACTCGAGAACAATCACATGACACATAACCTTTCCAAACTTCCAACCACTGCATGAGAGCATAGCGTGGTGGAACTGGGTGGTCAACCAAGACATCGTCGAGTTGAGTGGCTGAACAAGAGAGAAAGAGAGAGAGCGATGAGAGAAAACGGGTGGAGAGAGAGAGTGCACGGAGAAAACCAGAATATACGAAAATGAAAGCCGTGGGGTGCGATGTGAACTTACCGAGAGTGAGCGGTGGCTAGGGTGGCTGAGATGCTGGACAGTGGGTTCCCTTTTCGCCGCTGAGGAGACGTTCGAATTAAAGGCTTGGTAGGAGAAACTGTCGTGCTTGGAGGAGCAACCAATTGCTCTATTTTTTAGACCCAAAACAGAGGAGTTTCGGTTCGCTATGCAGGTGGTTGTTCTCGGCACTTTGGTGGTGGTGCAGTGGTGTACGGCGGAGGAGCTAGAGCTCTCATGATGGTCAAGTGGAGGTGGCGCATGGCGAAATGAACAAAAAAGAAAACTGTGGTTGGAGATGGAGGTCGGAGAGGAGCTTGGTTGATGAAGAGAACGAGCAGGGTTGATGGGCGAGATGAAGAGGCCGAACGGCGTGGGTCAATAGGTGAGAAGGAGAGAGCGCGCGGGAGGAGTTTTTGTTCCGTTGCCTTTCCTTATGATTTAAAATGAATTATTGTTTGCAAACGTGCAGGCCACGTCGAGCGGGATACAAAAACGGGACTTAAGAGCGGGGCAACTAGCATTTCCCCATCAATATTGTACGTCTCCATTGATCATGTGGTCTGTTTATGATCAGCATTTGTCAAATTCGTCCCATTCGGAAATAGCTGTATTCTATGAAGGTAATGGTGAAAGCTCCTCTCTAATGGTTGATAGAAGATTTGGAAGGGTATATGGCAGATGAAAGTTTCAAATAAAATCAAGATTTTTGCATGGCGACCTTGCAAAAATATTCTACCAACCTTGACTAATTTGAGCCATAAAAAAATAGAGGTGGAGAATGTCTGTTGTTTTTGTCAGGTAAATGGGGAGGATGTGGCACATGCTTTTCTTTTTTGCTCTCATGTTCGACTGGTATGGCAGCAGTGGTTTACTTTATTGCAGCAAGTTCAGCAACAGGTAACTTTCTTGGACCATG
The DNA here is from genome assembly GCA_003123785.1 of Pterocarya stenoptera. Taxonomy (NCBI): domain Eukaryota; kingdom Viridiplantae; phylum Streptophyta; class Magnoliopsida; order Fagales; family Juglandaceae; genus Pterocarya; species Pterocarya stenoptera. The sequence goes on along the minus strand of QEOT01003620.1, from coordinate 159,518 downwards.
TTAGATTTGTCTTGGAAAGAGGAAATGAGGCAGATTTTACTTTGTATTTTTCTAATTGCATGGAGTTTATGGTTCAGACGTAATAAGATGATGATGGAGAGAAATGTGGTCGAACCCAGGGTAGCAGTTAATCATGCCCTTCCTCTTCACAAAACCTTTGTCCATTTGAGAAATTCTAATGCAATGGAGAGGAGAACAATATGTAGATGGCAATCACCTCCACTGGGTTTCTTAAAGCTGAATATAGATGGTGCAGTTTTTGCTGATGTGGGGAAAGCTGGAATAGGAGTGGTTCTACGAGATGAAGAGGCTAAAATTGTCATGGCCGCAACTATAAAGGAAGATTTTGTTGATGAACCTATTACTATCGAAGTGCTAGCTGTTTTGAGAGGCTTGCAGCTCTGCCTTCTGCTTGGGATATCTAAACTGGTGGTAGAATCTGATGCTTAGTCTTGGTGCAGGAATTACAAGCTACACAAGAATCTTTCTCCTCAAATGGGAACCTGATAAAAGATACAAAAGAGATGATGATGCGGTTCACAGAGATACATGTTCAACATATCTATAGGGAGGGTAATGGGTAGCGCATAGCTTGGCACGGTTTGCATGGAATGTAGATAATATCCAAATGTGGTGGGAATATGTCCCAGTTTTTGTGGATCATGCCCTTTGATTTGATCAGTCTGCTGTGTAATGCTTTTTCTTATGAATGAAAGTTTCATTAGTTATCAAAAAAAAAAAAAGACTTCCACAAGACAGACCATGTTGGTCGTATGGTCCATTTCGGAAACAACTCAGTTTTGGAAAAAACTTTCAGGTCTAAGAGATTGAAGAGGTGACAGTTTTTCCAACCCCAACGTCACTGCGCTTGACATTAGACTGCCTAAATCTAAGACTTTTATTTGGCTAATTATTAGAGAAGTCGAGCAATAAATATATTTACAAGTTTATTTATTGATCTATTAAACATACCATCCATTTCACATCAACTTGCATAAAAAGTTATCAATACTTTAACATTAATGGGATGAGATGAGAAATTGCGAGAATTATGTGGATTGTGAGAAATTGTGAGAGATAAGAACTTGCGAGAATTTTGTGAATAGTAATAAAATTGGTTTGTGAATAGTTGTGAAATGATTTGAGTTAATATGTTTTATTATCGAGGAAATCTTGCCTAACACGTAGGCTTACTTATTGATGCAAACATAGGCCATATATTCTCAGGCTTCTAATTGTCACCAAACAAAAACTAAACAAAACAAAAGAAGGCTCTGGACTGACATTAAAACATATAAGCTAGCGTAGACTCTGGCCAATAATCGTTGGTATGTAGCTTCTGAAACTTAACAAAATTATCCCTTTACCAACGGTCACGAAGGCCTAATGCTATATATTCTATGGTTCTATTACCCTTCATCGCCCTCCTGGATGACACGGTGGCGGACAAATTATGCCTTGTCCTCCGTGTGGTGAACAATGACAACGACCAGGTATCTTATTTCCTTTTAACTCTCCGCTGCGGCGTCTACCCCATGCGTCTGCAGATATAACTAATTAAGAAAGTAGACTGCAGATCTAATAAGGGGAAAAGAACACTAAGAAGTAAGAAGATTCTAACTACAAAACTAGTTCTATGGTAAAGAAAAGCAGTGAAACTTAACTGGCTGGGATATTGTTTGTTCCGGCTTCGAATATTGGAACCAATTCAACCGAAATTAAGAGAGCGATGAAAAGGATGAGAGATAAGGCCTTGTGAATCATCTTGCTGCTACTCACACTCCTCATCTCTTGAAAAAACACAAAAGAGGTGGAGATATATATATAGTCTCATGTTTTTATTAATGTACCAAAATTCTATAAATAGTAGAGACTGGCGATATTATTCAAAGGACTTTTAGGTCAAGAAAAGTTACTACACTTTCAACAATATTTGTGTCTCTGTTTGTGAATAAGGGTGTTGATTTCAAAAGGAAAAAAGAGTAAGGAGGAAAGTAAAAAAAGACGACATGGGGATGTTGATTTAGAGGAAAGGAAATTGTTACTATCCCCTGAGTTTGTCTCTCAATTTGATGCTCTTGTATTTTATTTTATTTTTTAATATTTTTTTTACTTAATTGTTAAGGAATCACTATTACTAGATTTATTTTTTTTAATATTTAAAAATGTTTGAAAAAAGAAGTAAAAAAAAGTAGTTCGAGCTCCAGCTGCTCCACTGCCACGTCCCTCTTCACCATTATCAAAGTGTTATTAAATCAACACCATTAATTCACTATAATTAGTTATTAAAATTTTAATTAACTATATAAGAAAAGTACGTAGATTAAAAAGTCCATGAACTTCCATATAGGTAGAGCAAGATCAAGATGTTAATTATTTCTGCTTGGAAAAGTATTTATATATGTTATTTTCTTTTCCAAGCTTAGGTTAAGTAATTAATTGCACAGAATTGACTTTATAACATATATATATGATGACTCCAAGAAAAAAATAACTTTGGAAAAACTAAAGAGAAAAGCATTGAATTGACTACACTTGTTAAAAAATTCCATGGTAGAGGAAAAATGACTAAAAATATTAGGCAGGGGAATCCAATTCCACTCAACTCATATTTGTTATAAAAGGCAAGGGAAATTAAGAGAAAGTAGATTGAAATCAAGAGGATAATAGACGCCCTGTGAACCATTATGCTGCTACTCATGATCGAAGTCCATATCTCTTAAGAGACTAGAGTTGGAGATTAATTTAGGGCCAATTATATAGCAATTATATCTACAAACAGGCAGACCATATAATTGGTCAAAAGATGGATCCATATATATTTCGAGTAGGAACTTACATGTATTTCTGATTGGGAATTAATTACTTAATTTTGGTTAATGGGTTAGTACAGAATTACAAGTGGCTAAACTTTGAGTGGAATACTGTCCCTGCACATGAGTCAATTTTGGTTCTAATCGGCAATTCTACGTACAACCGGGGTGGGTAACCACAGGGGAATCGGCATGCCACATCAGTCAATTTATTAAAAAAAAATAAAAGGATAAAGGACAGTAGTCTACTAGTGTTCAGAGAAGTGCCAAGGGAATGAGGCTTCCTTCAAGCCAATCGCGTTATTAAGGACCATAGCTTTTCTTCATGAAGAAGCCTGGGAGCTGGTGGAGAACACAGTTTAAGTTAATTTCTTCTCAGTACGTACCTCTTCTATTAGGATAAGTAGGTAGGATAACAAAGGACCACCTTACCTTACCACTAGGGAGTTTGGATAATGAGTTGAGATGAAAATTAAAAGTTGAATAAAATATTATTAGAATATTATTTTTTTAATATTATTATTATTTTGAAATTTAAAAACGTTAAACTGTTTATTGTATTTTGTGTGATAATTTAAAAAATTATAATGATTAAATGATATGAGAAATTTTTTGTATTCAAACCTAGCCAGGAATTCCTGTATCGTGTGTTTCAAAGGCCTCCCAAGTTTTTAACAGATAAGGGGAGGGAATGCAATTCAAGACCTACTATGTCCATTGAGCCGAGAAACCAAAGGCCTACAAAATTTTTAATAGTTCCACTCTAATCTTCTTCTTATCTATCATAGGATATTGCCATATCTACTTTGTAAAGTTGCAGGTCCTAACCTTCTTGATTATGCCATGAACCGATTATTGGGTCAAAAAGATGTTTTAAAAATAGGCTACGATCTTCCAATAAAGCTACTTATGGCACGTTTGGAAACCGAAAATTCTCAAAATTTCTCATCTCATCTCAACTCATCATTACACCTTTTTCAAATCTTCATACAAAATATAATAAATAATTCAACTTTTTCAAATTTCAATACACCTTTTTCAAATTTCAATTCAACTTTTTCAAATCTCAAAACTAAAAAATAATATTTTAAACTCTAAAACAAAACACAAAATTCTCATCTCTACCCCCAAACCAGCCCACGCTCTGGAAATCAAATTCTGAAAACGTGGAGATAATTTGCTGACCAAAACCTTAATAGAAGTCTTGTGCACCACTGTAAAATCGGCTTGTTTGGAAAAAGTCTTCATTCAAAAATTCTCATCTCATCTTATTTCATCTCATCTCATTTTATCTCATCTCATTTCATTCTCAAACATCACTCAAACACAAATACTTTCAAACTAATCATTATAGCTTTTTCAAACTAATCATTATAATTTTTCTAAACTTTTAAACAAAAAATAAAAAATAATTCAATTTTTTTAAATCTCCTAACAAAAATAATATTAAAAAATTATATTATAAAAATATTTTAACTTTATAATATTTTTTTTTAACTTTTTCTTTCCTTTCACAAAACCTTATAAAACATTAACTCAAGCAATCTCATTATTATTCATAAACTATCGTACTACTATTTACAAAATTCTCATATCATCTCACTCCCCAAGCTTGTTTAGTTTGGGAATATATATATAAATCATCTCATCTCAAAATTTTGTTTCCAAACATCACTCAAACACAAACACTTTTCAATTTCAAATCTTCAATTTGTTCATCTAATCATTATCTAATTATTACAACTTTTTCAAATTTATAAACAAAATACAAAAAAATAATTCAATTTTTTCAAAATTCTAAAACAAAAATAATATTATAAAAATATTTTAACTTTATAATATTTTATTCAACTTTTTCTCTCTCTTCTCCCATGTAAAACTCAATAAAATCTCTTAATTCAAACTATTTAAGTATTATTCACAAATTATTTCATTAATATTTACAGTTTCAAAACTATAATGGAAATACGAATTGAAATGAAATTGCTTTATTTTTAGAGTGATACTAGGCTGCCACCCATGAATAGTGACTGCTGAGCGTGCCATCTAGGCAAAATTCGTCTTTTTTATTTTTCATTGTCATATTTTTTTAACATCTTTAAATATTTTTAAAAAATAAAAAATATATCAATATACTAATAGTTACTTTCTTAATCAATAAAAAAAAATTAAAGAAAAATTAAATAGATGAGCGATCAAAATGAGATAACGTATTACTATTATTCTTCTTTTTAATTACCTCAACATGAATAAATTGCTTTCTTTTTAGTTAATCCACGTGGAAGAATCTTCCACTCCACTTTCCATGAACTTGACTTGTTTTTTTTTTTTTTTTTGATAGGAAAACAAACTGACTTTCATTTCATCATAAAGCAACAAAGACTTACATCAGAGAATCAATCCAAAGGATATTAGTTATTACATCTGGGTATGAACCCCACCATAAACTAATCTCCTTGACATTTAGGCTAAACTTAGCTAGTGAGTGTGCTGCTACATTGCAGCTTCTATTGGCATATTGGATTGCACAGGAATTGAAATGTGCCATAAGTTTCTTTGCTTCGTGTATGATGTTTCCAATTACTGCCATTGAGCTTCCTGGTTTCTCAAATTCAGAGATAATCAACTGAGAATCACTCTCTATCACAAGATGTTGGATACCAAGGTGAAAACTGAGCTGAAGACCTCTCAAAATAGCCAACCCTTCTATCTCAACCGCTGTTAAAACACCCTGCTCCTTCCTTGCTGCAGACATGAGGACATTCCCCTTAGAATCTCTTAAAATGACCCCCACTCCAGCTACCTCTCCATTGGCGGAAAAAGCTCCATCGACATTGAGCTTAAAGGTACCAGGAGGGGGAGCTTCCCATCTGCAGTGATGCCTTACAGCAATTATAGGTTTATGTTTCAGTTCTTTAAAAGATCTCTGCATTGCCATACTATTCTCTAGTGCATCCTCCGCATTTATACACTTGTCTTCAAATATCTTCATATTTCTTCTATACCAGCAGCTCCAGCATATTAGAAAAAATAACTCAAGTGTTTCTTGGGTATTTTCCTGCATAATTCGGAGGGCAACATCAAGGAATATTTCATGATGTCTAGTATGTATCATCTTGGGGAAATGGTTAAGCCAGATATCTTTGAGGGATGGGCAAGTACATAAAGCATGCAATACATCTTCCCGTTCGGCTCCACAGAACACACAACCTTCCTCAACCACAACCTGTTTTTTCCTGAGATTATGTCTGGTAGGCAAGATTTCTTTAGCCGCTTTCCATGCAAATATTTTACTTTTAGAGGGTAGTTGCATTCGCCAAATTACCTTCCATAACTTCTTCAATAGTGTACCATTCGAGGATTCTCCGCATTGTCTATGGTGGTCTATGGATCGAAACAACCGATAGGCGCTTTTTACAGTATAGTCTCCATGTGATTCCTGGGTCCAACAGAGTCTGTCATGCCCCTCGTTACTTAATACAATATGCAAAATTTCAGAAGCCACATTCGGGGCAAACATAGTGTTTATCTTGCCGACATCCCACTTTCGATCACTAGTGTCAAACAGACAATCGACAGTGGCATCCACCTCATGAGGCCAAATCCCATCTTCATTCTGAACAGGTAATAGTGTAGGCCTACCAGGTACCCAGTGATCTTTCCAAATTTTCACACCCTCCCCAGTGCCTATCCTCCAACGACATCCAGCAGCTATTTTTGGTATGGTGCTCCATATACCTCTCCACACAAATGAAGGGTTGTACCCCAATGTAGCATCTAGAAATTGATTTCTAGGGAAATATTTGGCTTTAAATATTTTATGTATTAAAGAGGTTGTATTATGCAAAATTCTCCAACCTTGCTTCGCCAATAGTGCATCATTGAAGACTCTAAGGTCCTTAAACCCCATACCCCCCGCCTGCTTAGTTTCACACATCTTTGACCAGCTCATCCAATGAATTTTCTTTTCGTCCTTCTTTTGTCCCCACCAGAACTTAGCCATCAATTGCTCTAGCTCAGTACACAAGGTAGAAGGTAGTTTAAAGCAGCTCATGGAATAGGTAGGGATCGAGAGTGCAACAGCTTTAATCAAGATTTCCTTCCCCCCTATTGAGAGTAATTTTTCTTTCCATCCCTGTAGTTTTTTCCAAACTCTATGTTTAAGATCTGAGAACACCTTATATTTAGACCTTCCAACCCAGGGTGGAAGTCCTAAATATTTATTAGGATGCTGATTTTCATGCGCCCCCCACAAATCCAGAAGCTCGGCTTGTCTAGTCCTATGCACATTACTACTAAAAATAATGCCTGTCTTATCTTTATTTATCTTCTGGCCTGAAGCTATCTCATACCAACCCAGTAACTCTTGAATCCGTCTATTTTCAGCTACATTTGCCTTGCAAAACAGTAGGCTGTCATCCGCAAACAGTAGATGGGAAATTGCAGGAGCCCCTCTACACACTTTGACAGAAGTGATCTCACCTCTTCTTTCAGCTTTGTTTAGCAGGGATATTAATCCCTCTGTGCACAGGAGGAATAAATATGGGGATAAGGGGTCTCCTTGTCGAATACCTCTTGAGGGAACAATAGGACCTTTAGGCTCACCATTTATCAACACTGAAAAAGAGACAGATTTAACACACATCATAACTAGCTCAACCCACTGTGGAGCGAAACCCATTTTTTCCATAACAGCTGCGAGATAGGACCATTCCACTCGATCATAAGCTTTACTCATATCCAATTTAATGGACATAAATCCTCCCTTACCCTTCCTTTTATTTCTCAGAAAATGCAGCAACTCGTAAGCCACAAGGATATTATCTGTTATAAGTCGACCAGGAACAAAAGCACATTGACTACTAGAGATAATTTCATCAAGCACCTTTTTCAACCTGTTTGCTAGGACTTTGGATATGAGTTTATACAACACGTTACATAAGCTAATAGGCCTAAACTCAGAGATCCTTTCAGGCTTACTTTTCTTTGGAATCAAGGTAATAAATGTGTGATTGAGGAAAGAGGGTAAAATACCAGTTCTGAGGATTTGTAAGATAGCATTCGTCATGTCAGATCCCACAATGTGCCAATACTGTTGGAAGAAAATGGGGGCCATGCCATCTGGTCCCGGTGATTTAGTGGGATGCATTTGATCTAAAGCTGTCTTAACTTCATCCTTGGAAAACTCCTGCAGTAACCCATCATTCATTTCTTGAGTAACTCTACCTCGCAGATCATTCAAAAAATCCCAGTTGGGATCCTCTTGCTCTGATTGGAATAAAGTCTGGAAATAACTCAGGATGAGTTGATCTCTTTCCTCTTTAAAATGCCATCTTTCATCCTCCCCTTTTAATCCTTCAATGTTGTTTTTGCTCTTCCTCTGAGATGCCTTACGATGAAAAAATCTTGAGTTTCTATCCCCTCCCTTAAGCCATAAGGCTTTAGCTCTTTGCTTCCAAAGAATCTCCTCCCTCTCCAACCATGATTGGAGATTGTTCCTGGCAGCAATCAAATCCTCCTTTGTGACTCTACTAGGGGCCTCGAATTGCAATCTCTGAAGTCTCTGAAGTCTTTATCGGGCTCTCCTTATATTCAGAGGAATGTGGCCAAATTTAATTTTGTTCCATTCTTCCAACCCTCTACTGCAGCTATGTAGTCTATCAACTATATCAGCCATGGCTCTCTCTTCGGCGCTCCCTTGCCAATATCTCGCAATGACTTCACCACATTCCTTGTCCTCGACCCACATCGCCTCAAATCTGAAAAGTCTCTGTCTATGCTGATTAGTCTCCACATTGGGGTCTAAGATTATTGGCAAATGATCAGAGTGAGCTGCAAACCCATGAACTACTCTAGATGTAGGGTAGCATTCACTCCATCTGATATTTGCCAGAAATCGGTCGAGTCTTTCACTTATCACCTGTTGCTCTTCCCTACGATTACACCAAGTAAACTTAGGTCCCTCAAAACCCAAGTCGAACAGGTGACAATCATCAATCGCATTCCTGAAATCTTGTATCAATCTATCTGCGCGCAGCCTGCCTCCCCTTTTCTCTTGATGGCATAGTACCTCATTGAAATCACCACAGACAAGCCAGGGGACTTCCTCATCTACCTTTAGAGTTTGGATCAAGCGCCATGTTTCTCCTCTCTTATCAGTTTCTGGATGGCCATACACTCCAGATAGCTTCCAGGTAAAGCCTCTTTCCGCATCCTTAACTTCAGCATCAATATGGTAAAAAGAGAAGCTTTTAATGGATAAGTTTATTTCATGTTTCCAGAGCAATGCCAAACCCCCATGTCTGCCTTCACAGGGCACTGTAAAGCAACCATCAAACCCCATTTTAACCCGAACACGTTCCATCTGTAACGTAGTCATTTTCGTTTCTTGTAGAAACACCACCTTGGGATCTTCCCTCATGACAAGGTCACGAAGTGCTCTAACTCCTCGTGGGTTCCCAAGCCCACGGGAATTCCAACTGATGGTTTTCATTGGTCGCGGAGGGGCTGCAATGCAGCCTCCACCGTTAGGATTGTAGTGTCATTTCCTTCTTCCTTTAAGTTTCTTCTCCCACGCTTGGCAATCGTTGAAGGTTGCAGAGTATTTTTCCTCTTCACCAAAGCCGTGTTGGAACTGTATCTTTTAGTGAAAGTCGACTGAGAGCTATTGCAATTGGTCACAACTTTAGCTTTCTGTTTCCCTGTAGTACCTTTCAACATTTGGGTCTTTGTGGGGTCATGATTTACAGTCTTCAAATTATCTTTGTCGTGCATCACTAAGGAGCTTCTCAATTCTACCTTGGATTCCAGTCGAGATATTCTTTTCCATCGTCTGCTATTGAGACCATCCGGTAAAGTATCCATCAACTTATCATTTGCATGGGCACCTTTGTCATTATTTTGTTCCCCGGTCAAGTTGCAAGTCTTCACTCCCTCACGATCCAAAGACAAAACCTGTTGTTTCTTTTCTAATTCTAGTGCAGTACTCATCATGCTGTTGGGCATCATTTGGTCTCCCTTGCCATCAGTTAGTGCTTTCCACCGTAGCTGAGAATGGTCCACCAATTGATCTGCCGTTTGTCTTATTTTCACCGCAGCTGAGTATGGCCCACCATTCCTTTCCATCCCAACATTTGTTCCCTCTTGAAACGGCTGCGTTTCTATAGCTACTGTTGCTGCTTCTTCTTCCCGTGTAGCTGTTTCTGCAGTTCGTATCAACTGTTGCTCCTCAGCCAAGCTCCTAGTCTCACGTATAGTATACTCATTCACTTTCTCTGTTTCTTCCGAGAGCTCCTTTTCCATGCTTTGCGGTTCTTCATCTTCTGTAAATACCGGTTCTCCGTCTGCATGATTCACATTTGATCTTCCCGTGTCATAATTCTCATTTCTGGACTCCAGTTCTTTACCTGCCATGACTGGTTTTCCTATCCTCCAGGTTCCTTCCTCTGTTTCTACCCTTTGTCCGTAGTCCCTTCGACCAGTTGGTTCCTCTGTTTGATTACTAACTCCGGGCGTAGGTCTGCCAGCCTTATAAGTAAGCGGAGGACCATACGGTTGAGGTAGTTCTTCGTCACCTGCTCCCGTCTCATCCTCCCTGCTCCAGTCATTCATCACTTTGGTTGATGTATTTTCATACGTTTGCTCAGTACGTAACCAGGCCCTCTTTTTCCTCTGATTTGCTCGTAGCCAAGGACCATACTGGAGATGAGCTTCTATCGATGGTTTACAGCTTATACCTTCATGAATTAGACGCCCACATGTGAAGCAAAATCTGGGAAGTTGTTCATATTGTATCGGACTCCAGTGTCTTATCCCTTGAAAGGTAATAGTGCGTCCTCTTGCGAGAGGTTTCTTAAGGTCTAAGAGCACCTTAACCCGCAGACATCTTCCCCATCCCACATCATCTTCATCCACTTCAATATCCATGACTGTCCCCAGTGTTCCACCTAGTTGTTCTCCACACCGCTTATTCATACCAAATAGAGGTAGATTATGAAACTGAACCCAAAAAGGCGTTTGATCAAATTTCAGTTCTTGTATTGGGGTGATGCCATCAAAAGGTATGAGTACCAATAAGTGATTATCAAAGTTCCATGGTCTACCATTCTCTACCTTCTGTTTATCCGCATGATTTGCAAATACAAACACAAATAAATTGCTACCCACCTCCTTCACTGACGCTGGTTTGCTCAGATGCCATATTCTTGCCATTGTTCCTTCCACAATTTTCCTCCCCACCCATCGGTCACACCATATTCTGCCTATCAGACTTCTATTGCTTTTGCATTGGACACTCGGTGTAGAGGCACCATCTATTGCAATATCCTTATCCTCCTCCTCATTCAGACGAAAGCTTCCCCACATGGACTGCATCTCCTCCATGGGACTTACTCACCACCCCTATTCTCTCAAGCCAGAGCTAGAGGGGACGCGAGAGGAGACTAAAGGGTACTCACCACATGAACTTGACTTTTTTTAGAGCTGCGACGCCCATGAAAATTTGGTACTGAATAGTGCAAATCAGTTTTTTATTTTTCTCTTATTTTAATTTCATATATTTTTTAATCATTTTAAAAAATATATATAAATTTATAAAATTATTATAAAACATTTGCTTAATCATTAATCATTAAGTAAAAAGAAAAATTAAGAAAAAAAAAGAACACAATTCGGTAAAAAAATTCGGTAGAGAATTTCTGTGGGAGCAGAGTTTCTCTGTTTTTAATTTCCAACCGACCAAGTACACACCCTCACTTCAAAAGCAAGCCAACCTTTTCTCTTTTTCAGTAAACTACGTTTAGGCCAGGTTACGAATTTAATGCATACAATTAATTTATTGCTGACCACGTTCATCGCCCCCATTTCTAAAACCAGCTAAACCCCACCTTTCCCACATTCAGATTTTTTCCCTTAGCTGGTTGCGGAGCTTTCTGAGTTTGTTTTCAGAGCTTCATTTCCATACAAACTTATCAGTCATGGTTGAGCTTCAGTTAAGCAACAGGACCATGGCTAGAACCCCAGCTTCCAAGAGAATGGCACATTGCTTTACTAGAAAGTGCTCCTCCTTGGTTGAGGAACAACGAGCCAGGATTTACGTTCTCCGCCGCTGCGCCATGATGCTTTTTTGCTGGTATATTTGTGGAGATCATGACTAGGCGCTTCTCATTCATTATTTTCCTTTCTTCATTTTATTCATCATTAAAAAAGAAAAAAAGGAGGAAAAAGAAAACACGGTCTCTTCCTTTCAGCTCCATTTGTCCATTTAGGCCGGTCCGGTTTTGGTTTTAGGGGCTCTGCAGGTGTAGCGTTTCCTTCTACACTACTCTCGTGTGTCGTTCACTTTTTGCCCCAATCGGTGTAATTCCAAGGGGGTTTTACGGGGCACGGGAGAGGTTTCTGGCTGCGTTCTTGCTTGTTAGGCAAACCGTACGTGTGTATTGACTATGAGCATCGCCCGGAGCTGACATGGCTGCATGGCATTGAGTAATGAAGTTAATTATATAGCCTTTCTTCGACCTGTATTATCATCAATATTCCTTAATTAACCTTTTGATCTTCTTCTTTTTCTTTTTCCATTCTTCATTATTAATGTGGGAATAAATTAAATAAGGGAAATGATCCATGCATTTGTGCAATCTTCATTGATGAATTTGATGGATTTACCAATATGTAAACTCAGGCATATAACATCAGACGTTCTTCCTTTCAAGATCAGGATATATACTTGTTTTTGGTATCTTATATATATCGGACTTCTTGTTCAGTTTGAGATTTGCTGCGATTCATTGGAAGAGCTAGCAGGGATACTTGTAGTTATAAACTGGCATGGTACCTCTCCCGTTTCTTTTAAGAGGTTGTGTGTGTGTGTGTGTGTGTGAGATTTGCCAAAATTTTATTATACAAAAAAATATATTGATTGTAAAATAATAAAGAAACGTATGGGGGAGGTAGCGGGGACGAGTTCTATTTTAGGCACGCATCAAAATAATTAAGCTTCTTGTCACTACAAAAACCCAGCGTCCTTTTATTTCAGTCAAAATCACAGCTTTTAAAACAGAAAGAAAAGACAGTTGGATTAACCAATAAAGCAAAAAAACAGCAGACCAGCAGCAGAAAAAACAGAGAGAACAGAGGAAAATATAAGGTATTTTCTGAGAAACCTCAATCCTACTGTTCACGGATTGATTCTAAAGGTTCTGCTATTCATCTTCCATTAATCATGTTTATAAAGACTTACATAGAGACTTACGAAATACGTTAATGCAGATATACAACTTCCAAAAACAGAAAAATAAAAGGAAACTTAATAAAGCATAAATAGGAACATGGAAAGTCCCTATGGAAATAACATCACACTTTAATAAAGACTACCACCAGATCACCGTTGGTACTCATGTATACATGACACACACACACACACAAAATAAGCCGCGGCCATGGATCAGCTGATGCTATAGGCCAGTGCTCCACATAATTCAGACTCGACCGCCTCCCGGCCAGCGATGTTGAGCACTACGGCCATCATGTCTGTTGGCTGGTGGACTATCTCCATCAGATGGAGAACCATGATCAGTACCCCGGATTTTATGATCATTGAACTCTCTGTAGTATCTTGTCTTTACTTCTGCAACAACAAACAAACTATATATGGTTATTAAATACTTTTAACTAAGAGAAAGTAGATTGAAAGACTCTTAAGCTTCCGCATATGGTAACTGAAAATGACACTAACTGGCTGGGATGTTTGTTCTGGCTTCCAATGGAGCCAATTCAGTCGAAATTAATAATAGGAAAATGAAGATCAGGAACATAGAGGCCCTGTGAACCATGTAGCTGCTACTCATGATCAAAGTAGATCCTCATCTCTGAATTAGAGACTAGATATATATGGAGATTTAGGGCCAATTATATAGCAATTATATCTACAAATAGGCAGACCATATAATTGGTCAAAAGATGGATCCATATATATTTCGAGTAGGAACTTTCATGTATTTCTGATTGGGAATTAATTACTTAATTTTGGTTAATGGGTTAGTACAGAATTACAAGTGGCTAAACTTTGAGTGGAATACTGTCCCTGCACATGAGTCAATTTTGGTTCTAATCGGCAATTCTACGTACAACCGGGGTGGGTAACCACAGGGGAATCGGCATGCCACATCAGTCAATTTATTAAAAAAAAATAAAAGAAGTAAATGTCCTCAAACAACACAACGACTAAGGAGGAAAAGCAGAGATTTTTGGTCGCGGGGTCGTCTTTGTGGAGGAGAGAAAGTAGAGATTTGGGTATCTGGGTTGTCTTCGTGGGGGGAGAACAGGTAGAGGCTTCAGATCTAACCCACTTTGTGCTTGTCGACGACATTACTCTAACCCACTTTAAAAACAGTTCGTCTTCGTGGGTTGTTGAAGTGGAGCTTTAGATCTAACTCACTTTGAGCTTCTTTTTTTTTTTTGAGAATAAGGGAGAGCATAAAAGAATTTATTTGCCTTTGAATTTTTATAAATTGGCCTTCAGTGGCTTCTAATTTCCCATTATCAACTCTGAATTATAAACTACGATGCTAATTGCCTCCAACTTCAGGAAGGGGGTGGATTTTGTTTCATCTGCATTGGTGGAACCAAGGAAACTCAGGTGTGCTGTTTCTAGTTGATGTGGTAGCTTTAAGATGCTCGAAGAAAAGGACCTGCACTAGAACTCGCAAAGGAAACCACTCATTTTGAACTGCATGCAAGCAGGCTTTGCTGACAACTTCCAGCAGTCTATCAACCTGCATATTCTCTTCCCTCACTCTTACTGATCTCAGGATGTTCCTTATGCAAATAGCATTTCAGATCTCAAAGGGAGAGTGGGGGAAATGGTGGGGAAGACGAAGAGGAAAGGATGGGGAAGACAAAGGGATAAGGGGATTCGGGAAAAGACAAAAGGATTTGGTGGACTGAATGAATGCACCGTTTTGACCAATTGAATAAAACGATGACGTTTTAATTTGTCCACGTCAGCCACGGTTTCCCAACGATTCCCCCTCCCGGTTACCGTTGGGATGCATGCACGCGTCTTGGAAAGCATCTAGTATATGTGCACATATTTGCACCACAAAAACCAAATAAAAATGACTATATACTTGTTTAATTGGAAAACAAAAGCATACCTTACTTCCAGATCATCAGTACAAATTCTGAATGTCTATTCTGAATTTCGAAAATATATGAAAATATTTTTGGTTTTTTATTCAGTTTGAAAAAACTAAGATCTTTAGAGGATGATGATTTGAGAAAAAAGTTTCTTAGTTTGGAACGTTTTCTAAAACATGGTGAATATTCTTGGTTTAGATTTGTTTTCAGAATTTAAAGTATTAAAAAGAGGGTTTGCAAATAGATACTAGCTAGTACTCCAATAGAAACATTAGATTATATTAAAAAGTTAGATTCTTTTCCAATTGCATGCATTGCTTATAGAATATTATTGACAATACTTGTGACGGTTGCATCGTCGAAGAAAGAAGTTTTTCAAAACTAAAATTAATAAAATACATTCAACTGTATGTGTTGCAACAAAGATTAAATGGATTGACCATTTTATCTATCGAAAATAACATATTAACAAATACTGAGTATAAAAATTTGATAAGTAATTGCATCTCAAAAGGCAAGAAGAATGATATATAACATCTCATGATAATACGTAGCCTTGCCGCTATGGTGGTCTTCTAATGATGCGAGGAATAACACTACTAGATAATATGTAGCCTTGTCTTATAGCTGTCAAAGCAATGAGAAATTTCATTCCACATTGTTATTCAAGAGTATTGCTATTAATTGCACTGATAGGGGCACGAGTTAAAATACGGAATAGGCTAAAATGGATGCACGGACAGTCTTATCCATCTTATCCTATTTCGTTATTTAACTTGAGCACTCGCCCGTGTCCCAATCAATTTCATTCAATAAAACATGATTCATATATAAATAACTCAACAAAAGATAATAAGTCACTCTTAATTTCTAAAATCTTATTATTCGATATTTATTACATCAAGATTAACACACTGCACAAAAAACCAAATGAATAATGGAAAATATGGTCTGTGTATCTGTAAGTGCAAGCCCTAACAAAGCAGTCAGAAATGAAACCAACGCCCAAGGATTGTAGAAATAATTGCGCCTTAATATTGCCATCCATACATTCCTGTGTCTTCTACAATGCATGTTCACATTCATGATAGTTCTAGCATAAATATTGTTCGAAAAACTGACATAGTGACTAAGCTTGTTAACCATGGTGGAAATAACTTCATCATCATCCAGATAATTATGGATAATTCCTCTTCGACGGAGTAATTCAACATCCTTTTGAGTGTTAATGAGATCGTCCATGAAACACATAGCTGGTGACGTAATTGAAACCATTGTGTCGATCACAGTAATGATCATATGCAATTAGATTTCGTAAGAAAGTGTCTATTTTATCTCCTATGGTCAAAGGTGAAATCTCCATTAGCCCATTGTTGAACTTTATGGAAAACACGTTAGATTTCTCTGCTTTCTTGAATTTGATTCTAGCCTCTTCAAGCTCTGTGGCACTGTGTATGTTCCAGTGTTCAATCTCTCTAAGAGCAAATAGACGCTTAAATTTCTTTGCCTTGTTGAATTCGACTCCAGCCTCACGAAGCTCTTTGTCGTAAGGTACTGACTTCCAGTTTTCAATCTTGTTCAGACAAAGTAGACGCTTAAATTTAAATTTATCCATTGTCTTTAATTTGACTCCATCGATTTGCGTCCCTATGCCACACGGTTTTGACTTCTGGTCTTCATTCCTATTTCGATGAGCAAGTAGATCCTTAAATTTATTTGCCTTGTCGAATTCAATTCCAACCTCTTAAAGTTCAGTGGCATAAGGTATTGTTACCCAACAGTCAATCTCATATACCTTTTCATAAAATTTCTTTGCCATATTGAATTCAACTCCAACCTCCTGAAACTCTGAGCCAAACAGAATTGATTCCCAGTCTTCAATCTCTGCCATATTGACTTGGAATCCTGGTTTCTGAAATTCACTGGTGTAAGAAATTGGCTTCCTCATATTTTCCATTTTTGCAAGTAATGGAATGATAGCTTCACGAATCAGACCAAATAGGCGCTTAAATATCATTGCATTCTTGAGTTTGACTCCTACCTCTTGACTTTCTCTGGCATGATCTATTTCCATATCAAGTACTGAAATACCAATGCTTGCATGTATGAGACCAAGGAGATGCTCAAACTCTGCGTTCTTGAATCTGAACCCAACCACTAAACGTTGCCATACCATTTTTGGAAGTGAGGGGTTGTGAGCTTCATGTGTCAAACAAAGTAGATTTTTAATCTTTTTGGTTGAATTATAACTTGATGCATCGACATTCCATTCAAATGGTAAAAAGTAAGAGAAAACACTTAGTGCCAGATCATTAAGTTGTGTCTGGATAATCTGAGCTGTGGAGGTTGAGCTTTCAACATTAATAATTCCTTCTTTCTCCTCAATATTGACAATATGTCCTCCTGAATTTCCAGATCTACTATGAAGTAGTGTTTCATTACTCTCGCTCATCCCGAACAATTTAGCCAAAACAAAGAATGGAAGTTGATTTTCAAACAACAGTAGATCACGAGCTATTCTATAAAGCACCCACTTCATTTGAAACATTGGATCATCTTCATGAGAATCTCCTATTTTCTTGTAGCTTTTATACTTGTGGAACAACTCAATAATAAAACACTCATCAAGTATCATCATTTCTACAAACTCCTCTGGGGTGTGGCTTATGTGTTCTCCATAGCAATTACGAACTCTTTCTTCCAATTCTTTCAAGGTGGCAATGTATGTTTCTACACTTCCTTTCGTTCTTTTAAGCATTTGATGTAGATATCGCAATTTATGCTCTTCCATAAACCCATAGCCAACCTTGCTTTGATTGTTGTAAGGACCTATGGCAAGCAACATAGGCTTGTAAGCCTTCTCATTTATGCTACGTAACTGCTCGTGCACTTTATACATACAACACTCGTTAGCATTTATAGTGAACCTAGCATGCTTTCCCTCAAATTCCTCAATACATGTGGACAGTGTTTTCCTAGTCATATTGTAAAGTAGTACAAGTCTCTGTTCCTAATACAAACCGTAAAATTTCTCGATAATTTTAACAAAAAGTTCTGATAGAAAAATGCAAGTTACTAAATTTTTAATACGAATAGAGAGCAGACCTCATATTCTAGAGAAATAGTACAGCTAT
The DNA here is from genome assembly GCA_003123785.1 of Pterocarya stenoptera. Taxonomy (NCBI): domain Eukaryota; kingdom Viridiplantae; phylum Streptophyta; class Magnoliopsida; order Fagales; family Juglandaceae; genus Pterocarya; species Pterocarya stenoptera. The sequence goes on along the minus strand of QEOT01003620.1, from coordinate 141,436 downwards.
CTGCTCCATGTATTTGCATACAAATTGTCACTAACATGTAACAACTAAGACAAATTAAGCTTTCCACTAAACTAGATTGGACGATTTCATTAGCTTATCTTGTGCCATTAAGGAAGATGTACGAAAAACATGCTTTTTTAAATAGGATTAATGTAAGTGTTTTAAGGGATACTTGTCAATTTCTTCCATTCCAATATAAAAGGTGCAAAAGCTAGAAATCATGCATCCCTTTATCTTGAGGTTTCTTTCTTCCATTCCAATATAGAAGGTGCTTATAAAGCATTAGGGGAGTGCCTTACTATCAAGGACTTCCATTCACCAACATGGAAGACTATATGCAAATTCTACCCATAATTCATAAAGAAAGCCAATGGATTATTCGAGAGGGTTCAAGTTCTTTTCGGTTTGGGAACTATGTCACAAGAAAGATTAAATGGATTGGCCATTTTATCTATCGAAAATAACATTTTGACAAATATTGAGTATAAAAATTTGATAAGTAATTTTGCATCTCAAAAGGCAAAAGAAGAATGATATATAACATTTCATGATAATACGTAGCCTTGCCGCTGTGGTGGTCTTCTAATGATGTGAGGAATAACATTGCTAGATAATATGTAGCCTTGCCATACGACTATCGAAGCAATCATAAATTTCATTTCACATTGTTATTCAAGAGCATTGCTATTAATTGCACTGATAGGGGCACGAGTTAAAACACGAAATAGGCTAAAATGGATGCACGGACAGTCTTATCCATCTTAGCCTATTTCGTGTTTTAGCCTGAGCACTAGCCTGTGTCCTAATCAATTTCATTCAATAAAATATGATTCATATATAAATAACTCAACAAAAGATAATAGGTCACTCTTAATTTGTAAAATCTTATTATTCGATATTTATTACATTTAACTACGAGAACAAGCATCAAGATTAACACACTACACGAAAAACCTAATGAATAATGGAAAATATGGTTTGTGTAATTGTAAGTGCAAGCAATAAGAAAGCAGCCAGAAATGAAATCCAGGCCCAAGGACTGTTGAAATAATCACGCCTTAATATTGCCATCCACACATCTATAATAATGTTGCGTCTCCTCAAATGCTTGTTCACATCCATGATAGTTCTTTTATAAATGTTGGTCGAAAAACTAACATAGTGACCAAGCTTGTTAACCATGGTGGAAATAACTTCATCATCACCCAAATAATTATGGATAATTCCTCTTCGACGGAGTAATTCAACATCCTTTGGAGTGTTAATGAGATTGTCCATGAAACACACATAGTTGGTGAAGTAATTGGAACCATTGTCTCAATCACAGTAATGCTCATATGCAATTATATTTCGTAAGTAAGCCTCTGTATCATCTCCTATGCTCAAACGTGAAATCTCCATTACCCCTTTGCTGAACTTTATGGAAAACACGTTAGATTTCTCTGCTTTCTTGAATTTGATTCCAGCCTCTTCAAGCTCTGTGGCACTGTGTATGTTCCAGTTTTCAATCTGTCTAAGAGCAAATAGACGCTTAAATTTCTTTGCCTTGTTGAATTCAACTCCAGCCTCACGAAGCTCTTTGCCGTAAGGTACTGACTTCCAGTTTTCAATCTTGTCCAGACAAAGTAGATGCTTAAATTTAAATTTATCCATTGTCTTTAATTTGACTCCATCGATTTGCGTCCCTATGCCACACGGTTTTGACTTCTGGTCTTCATTCCTATTTCGATGAGCAAGTAGATCCTTAAATTTCTTTGCCTTGTCGAATTCAATTCCAACCTCTTGAAGTTCAGTGGCATGTTATCCAACGGTCAATCTCATATACCTTTTCATAAAATTTCTTTGCCATATTGAATTCAACTCCAACCTCCTGAAACTCTGAGCCAAACAGAATTGATTCCCAGTCTTCAATCTCTGCCATATTGACTTGGAATACTGGTTTCTAAAATTCACTGGTGTAAGAAATTGGCTTCCTCATATTTTCCATTTTTGCAAGTAATGGAATGATAGCTTCACGAATCAGAACAAATAGGCACTTAAATATCTTTGCACTCTTGAGTTTGACTCTTGCCTCTTGACTTTCTCTGGCATGATCTATTTCCATATCAAGTACTGAAATACCAATGCTTGCATGTATGAGACCAAGGAGATGCTCAAACTCTGCGTTCTTGAATCTGAACCCAACCACTAAACGTTGCCATACCATTTTTGGAAGTGAGGGGTTGTGAGCTTCATGTGTCAAACAAAGTAGATTCTTAGATTATGCTTGGATGTTTTATCTGACTCAAAATTTTCATCTCATCTCATCTCATCATTACAACTTTTTCAAATTCCTATATAAAATATAATAAACAATTCAACTTTTTCAAATCCCAATACAACTTTTTCAAATTCCAATTTAACTTTTTCAAATCTTCAAACTAAAAAATAATATTTTAAACTTTAAAACAAAATACAAAATTCTCATCTCACCTCCCAAACATAATCTTAATCTTTTTGGTTGAATTATAACTTGATGCATCGACATTCCATTCAAATGGTAAAAAGTAAGATCAAAAACTTAGTGCCAGATCATTAAGTTGTGTCTGGATAATCTGAGCTGTGGAGGTTGAGCTTTTAACATTAATAATTCCATCTTCCTCCTCATCGATCTCAACAATGTGTTCTCCTAAATTTCTGAATATGTTATGAAGTAGAGTGTTGTTACTCTGACTCATCCGGAACAATTTCTCCAGAACAAAGAATGGAAGTTGATTTTCAAGTAACAGTAGATCACAAGCTATTCTAGAAAGCACCCACTTCATTTGAAAGATTGGGTCATCTAAATCATCTCCTATTTTACACTTGTGGAACAACTTAATAATGAAACACCCATCAAGTACCATCATTTCTACAAACTCCTCTGAGGTGTGGCTAATGTGTTTTCCATAGCAATTACAAGCTCTTTTTTCCAATTCTTTCAAGGTGGCAATATATGTTTCTACACTTACTTTCGTTCTTTTAATCATTTGATGTAGAAATCGCAATTTATGCTCTTCCATAAACCCCTGGCCAACCTTGCTTTGATCGTTGTAAGGACTGATGGCAAGCAGCACAGGCTTGTAAGCGTTCTCATTTTCGTTACGTAACTGCTCATGCACTTTATAAATACAACACTCGTTAGCATGCTTTCCCTTAAATTCCTCAATATGAGTGGACAGTGTCTTCCTGGTCATATTGTAAAGTAGTACAAGTCTCTGCTCCTAATAGAGAGCAGACCTCATATTCTAGAGAAATAGTACAACTATCTGCTCCATGTATTTGCATACAAATTGTCACTAACATGTAACAACTAGGAAAAATTAAGCTTTCCATTAAACTAGATTGGACGATTTCGTTAGCTTATCTTGTGCCATTAAGGAAGATGTACGAAAAACATGCTTTTTAATTAGTTTAAATAGGATTAATGTAAGTGTTTTAAGGGATACTTGTCAATTTCTTCCATTCCAATATAAAAGGTGCAAAAGCTAGAAATCATGCATCCCTTTATCTTGAGGCTTCTTTCTTCCATTCCAATATAGAAGGTGCTTATAAAGCATTAGGGGAGTGCCTTACTATCAAGGACTTCCATTCACCAACGTGCACTACAACAAAAACGGTCTTTTCCGACCAATTTATCGCGACCAAAAGACTATATGCAAATTTGGTTGCGAATAGTCTTTTAGTCGCGATAAATTAGTCAGAAAATGCCGTTTTTGTTGTAGTGGTGGAAGACTATATGCAAATTCTACCCATAATTCATAAAGAAAGCCAATGGCTTATTCGAGAGGGTTCAAATTCTTTTCGGTTTGGGAACTCCTTAGTTAATAAGGATTTTGTCATCACTTATTCTCACTAACAGGTCAAAGATCTATGCTCAACCATTGGATAGTGCATCCCAAAGGTTCGGGCACTCAATAACACAACTTTGCTTCAGGAGGTAAACAAATTCTCCATCAGACTGAAACAAGGAACAGAAACTACTAGAGTATGGAAAGATATTTTATAATTTATACTGGATCAAGCTGACTGGATCAAACGGTTCGGTCCGGGCGCACTTTGGGTATTTTATAATTTATACTGGATCAAGCTGGAATCTCTTACTTGAGAGGTTTGTCCTATCCTCTTTTCGACACACGCTTGAAGCTTTATTTATTTACATACAAAATCACAAAAATAATCCAAACAAAAATTTAAAGCAAAATAAAGACCAAATTTATTTATTGTCGCTGGTTGTAACACCATCCTTCATCTTCTCGTTACTGAGGGATGGCTTGGATTTGCTCCCTTGGCATGACGTTATTAAATTTAGTTTTAAGCATATCTTCCGTCCACAAATTACACTCCAATGTTACCCGCAAGTATAAATTAATTAGTATCACATTACCTTAGGAATCCTTTAAAATTAACTTTCTTTTAAAAAAAAAAAAATCTATTAACGTTCCTTTAATTAGTTTGATAGAAAAGAAATATAAGAGTCATGATTTTGGTCCTAAAAATTTAAGAAGAATTCTAAATTAATTAAAAAAATAGATAGTTTAATAACAACTTGAAAAAAACATTAAGAATTTACAAAAACACAAAAAGGGAAAATAAAATTTGAGGGATACTAGTTAAAATAAAAGGAGTCCAAAAACATATATAAAAGATGAAGACTAAAATCTTAAATTCTCTATATCTTTTTGTGTTTGTATTTTTTTTAATAAATCAAAAAGTTCATATGAGCGATAAGTTTTCAATGACCCAATAACATTAATATTTTCTTTATTATTAATCCCTCCATTAATTTGAAACATCAAACCGGAACTAAAAAAAAACTTATTATTATTTATTATATTATTATTATTTTTTATTAATATTTTACTATTATTTAATATTTTTTATTATTTTTTTACTATTATTTACATAAACAGCTGTATACTACTGTTCCGCAAAAGACTTTCTGGTCCAAGAGATTGAAGAGGTGATTAGGACGTTGATTTGGCTAATTATTAGAATAATGGTTGGAGCAACAAATTTATTTACATGTTTGTTGATTGATGTATTAAATATAACCAACCATTTTACGTTAATTCCTTTTATGGATAGTGGTCAAATTATAAAGATTAGATCATATGGAATCAATTCAAATATAATCTGCTTAATTAAATGAATTAGATTCTAATGGTCTATTTGGAAATTTAATTGTTCTTAGATATTCTCAAACTACTTCACTAGGTTAGGTTTGGATGTTGAGATAAGATGAGAATTTTTGAAAATTTTATGAATAGTATTAAGATTAAAGTTTAAAATATTATTTTTTAATATTATTATTGTTTTGGGATTTGAAAAAGTTGAATTAGAATTTGAAAAAGTTGAATTGTTTATTATATTTTATATGGAGATTTGAAAAAGATGTAATGATGAGATGAGATGAGATAAAGATGAGATTTCTCATCTTTGCCCCCAAACATAACTTACTCACAAACAGTTCGATACTATTTATAAGTTTTGCTACACAACTTCCTCCACACTCCAAATTCCATATTTTTAAAAAATTTTAAATTTTTTAATATTTATTTAATTTTTTTTTAAGTTTACTATTTCAAATTTTCTATTCATTATTCATATCATAAATATTTGATATAAAAATAATAAAAATTTTAAAAAAATATGATCCGTGAAAATTATGTGGATAGTAAGAGCTTCTCGAGATTTTTTCTTTTATAAATGACTTTCACCGGAAGACAGACCAATGTTGGTCGAATGGCCCATCTGGGAAACAGCTGTACACCACTTTTCTGCGAAAGACCATCCAAGAGATTGACTTTCAGTTTGGAGATTCAGGCCCAACCGTCCAAGAGATTGACTTTCAGTTTAGAGATTGAGGTTAGGTTTGGATGTTGAGATAAGATGAGAATTTTTAAAAATTTTGTGAATAGTATTAAGATGAAAGTTTAAAATATTATTTTTTAATATTATTATTGTTTTGAGATTTGAAAAAGTTAAATTAAAATTTGAAAAAGTTGAATGTTTATTATATTTTATATGGTGATTTGAAAAAGATGTAATGATGAGATGAGATAGAGATGAGAAATCTCATCTCTCCCCCCAAACATAACCTGACTTTCAGGTTAGATTGTCATTTAGGTCCAACCGTCCAAGAGATTGAAGAGGTGATTAGGACGTTTATTTGGCTAATTATTAGAGTAGTTGGAGCAATAAATTTATTTACATGTTTGTTGATTGATGTATTAAATGAGAAATAAATAATATTGACATCCGTCACTATTCAACATCATCTAATATACACTATTGTAAAATGACAAATATACCTTCAAAATAAAAACAATTTTCACTCTCATTTTACTCATTTCATTTTGAATTGTCTGAGGAGGGATGAGAGAGAGATGGTGAGGGAAGAGAGAGAGACGGTGAGGGAGGAGAGAGAGTTTAGGAGAGAGAGACCGAGAGGATGAGAGAGAGAGAGACGGTGAGGGAGGAGAGAGAGAGCTCGGACTGTGAGAGAGAGAGACCGAGAAGGTGAGAGAGAGGCAGTGAGGGAGGAGAGAGAGAGCTCGGACTGAGAGAGAGACAGAAATGAGAGAGAGAGAGAGATAGACGAGAGAGACGAATGGGTGAGAGGATAAAATAAAAAAATAAAAAAGCGTCACGTAGGGTGTGCGAAAATGCACACCACTATAGTGGCGGATGCGTATCAAAACTGTTTCAGAAATAACCGCATTACACTATTCCGTAATGACCTTCAACAAGAGACGGACCATGTTGGTTGTATGGTCCATTAATTCGGAAACAGCCTTTACGAAAATGAACTTTAAGGTCTTAGAGATTGTATAGATCACATATTTTCCAAGCCTTGCGGCACTGTGCATGACCTCAGCCTACCTAAATAAATTGAGCCGACACGGGAGTGCCCAAGTGTATCTTCGTGGACCCTTTATGATCCTTAGTTTGTCGTATTTGGTCCTTTTCATAAATAACTGCATTACACTATTCAATAATGACCTTCACCAAGAGATGGACCGTGTTGGTTGTATGGTCCATTAATTCAGAAACAGCTGTATACAGCTTTACGGAAATGAACTTTAAAGTCTTAGGCTATGTTTGGATGTTGAGATGAAAAGTTTTAGTTTTAGATGAAAGTTAAAAATTGAATAAAATATTATTTTTGAAGTTGAATTGAAATTTTAAAAAGTTGAGTTGTTTATTATATTTTATATAAAAATTTGAAAAAATTATAATGATGTGATGAGATGAGATGAAAATTTTATGTTTAAAAAAACTTCCAAACCTAACGAGATTGCATAGATCACATCTTTTCCAAGCCTTGCGTCACTGTGCATGACCTCAGCCTGCCTAAATAAATTAAGCCGACACGGGGTGTCTTTCTTTCCCTTAAACAGACTGGGCATAAATTGTTCTCAATAATGTTCTTCCTATTAAAATTGTCCTTTGTGGGAAGAATATTATTAAGACACTTCCAAATGAACAATTTAACCTTTCCTGGGATCTCTAACTGCCAAACTTCTTTCCAAACCCCATTTGCCCCTCCCCCTTGTTGAGGCTTCTCCTGTCATTCTATGCAATCTTTCTGTCTCCATGTAATAGGCACTTTTAACCGTAAAGTCACCTTTCCTTGATCCTATCCACATCAGTCTATCGCTGGCTCTTCTCTTACGAATTGGTAGGGAACAAATGATCTTTGCCTCATGTTCATTAAACACTTTCTTCACCAAATCTTTCTTCCATTCACAGCTGTCTCCCTCTATTAAAGTGGCAACTCTGTCCTCAGGATCAAGGGTATTTAAGGGAGTTTGAATATGGTATGTCACTGGGCTGGGGAGCCATTTATCCTGCCAAATCTTTATGCTAGTGCCATCTCCAACTCACCAAACAGACCCCTCTTTGATTAGGTCTAGACTAGACCAAAGACTTCTCCATATAAATAAAGGAGAACCCTTCAGTTTTGCCTCCAGTGGATTATAGTTATGGAAGTATTTCTGTTTGAACACTAGGGAGACTAGAGAGTTTGGTTCTTTGATCATCCTCTAGCACTGCTTTGCTAAGAGAGCCTTGTTGAAACTACTGAGATCCCTAAATCCAAGGCTTCCCTGATTCTGGACTACCCCCATTGCCCTCCATGATTTCCAGTGAATTCCTTTTCCTTCTCCACTATGACACCACCAGAATCTAGCCAAGAGGGCTTCGATTTCTTTTAGGAGGAGTTCAGGCAGTTTGAAAACACTCATGGTATAAGCTGGGATTGCCTGAAGTACACTCTTGATGGGGATTTCTTTCCCTGCCGAGGATAAAAATTTGGTCTTCCAACTATTGATTCTTTTCCATATCCTCTCCTTTAAAGACTTGAAGGTGTTATACTTTGACCTCCCAACTACAGTTGGGAGGCCTAGATATCGATTATAATCAGTACACCTTGCGCCATTCACCTAATGCAAAATGAGTTCCCTTACTTCCAATCTGGTAGTAGGACTAAAGAAAAGATTGGTTTTCTCTTTGTTCAGAGTTTGTCCAGAAACACTCTTATATAAAAAGAGGAGATCTCGGATTTGATACCACTCAAAAAGCTTGGCGCTATAGAAAATTACACAATCATCAGCAAAAAGGAGATGGTTTATCCTCAAATCACCCCTTGAGACAGCAGTACCCTTGATCAATCCCTTGGATTCAGCACTATGAAGTAGAGAACTAAGGCCTTCAACACAGATTAGAAACAAGTATGGAGATAAAGGGTCTCCTTGGTGCAACCCTCTTGAAGGGAAAAAAACCTCACCAACTTCACCATTGGTAAGGACAGCATAAGATACTGACCTTACACACTCCATCACAAGGTCTGTCCATTTCTTTTCAAAACCCATCTTAAGCATAAGCTTTTCCAGGAAGTACCACTCCACTCTATCTTAGGCTTTAGACATATCTAACTTAATAGCCATGGTGCCTTCCTTGCCCTCCTGTTTTGATTTCATAGTATGAAGTAACTCATAAGCCACCATGATGTTATCTAAGATTAGCCTTTTGGGAATGAACGCACTTTGGTTCCATGATATCACTGAGTCCAGCACCCCTTTCATTCTATTAGCCAAAACTTTGGAGATCAGTTTGTATGCTACATTGCACAAGGAGATAGGTCTGTAGTCATTCATTGAAATAGGATTATTATTCTTAGGGATAAGAACCAGGTGGGTATGGTTGAGTTCTTTTGGCATCTTTCCCACTTTAAGAAATTCTTGGACAGCCATAGAGATTTCAGACCCTATTGACTTCCAATGATCTTGATAGAAACCTGCACTGAATCCATCTGGGCCCGGGGGATTTAAATGGGGACATCTGCATAGAGCCACCTCCACCTCTTTTTCTATAAAAGCCTTTTCCAAGTGTTGTTGCCATTCAACTGACAATCTAAGATCAACCCCCTGTAGACTCTGCTTTATACAATCTAGTTCAAGCTGAGAAGACTGGAAGACAGTTGAGAAATACCTCTTGAACCCCTCAGCTATGTCAGGTTTTTCGAGTAGTTCTGTCCCAAACATATCTCTTACTCTAGTGATAGAGTTTTTCTTCCTTCTCTAGTTCACACAACCGTGGAAGAACTTGGTGTTTCTATCCCTTCCCATTAGCCAACGTTTCTTAGCTCTTTGCTTCCACCAAGTATCTTCTTGGTCTAATAGAAAATCCAGCTCTTTACGAATCCTTTTTTGCTCAGCCATATTATCTGGTCTTTCATCTTGTTGTAACCAGCTTAACAAACGGGACTTTTCTCTAATGGCTTTGGTTCTGTCCCTAACAAGGTTTTTGCTCCACTGTTTTAAGGCCTTTTTTGTTTGATCCAATTTGCTCATCAATCTGTTCAAGCACCTATCCTTGCCATTACTGTCAACCCATACTTCAGTGATTACCTCCATGCATCCCTCCTCCTTAAACCAGCTTGCTTCATACTTGAAAGGTATGTATGTCCTACGAGGTGATGGTCTACCAGGTCCAAATTGCAGCAGTATTGGACTATGGTCAGAGCAAATTGCAGTTAAGGTTGCCACTGAGAACACAGAATATTTATCCCTCCTATCACTATTAGCTATGGCTTGGTCGAGTCTTTCTTTTGTAAACGTATCATCTTCATGGAGATTGCACTATGTAAATTTGTTTCCCCTCCACCCCAAGTCATTGAGGTTACCTTCCTCCATTACTTTCCTGAACTTACACATGAGGCTCTCACTTCTAGGCCTACCTCTCACTTTTTCATCCCTATACAACACCTCATTGAAGTCACCAATAACTTCCCATCCCCCACCTCTAGGTTTGAAGGAAGAGAGCAATTCCCAGGTCTGGCTCCTTAAGTTAGCAGATGGGTGACCACATAAACAAGTCAGGAGCCATTGAAAATTGCATTGTGTATTAATAACCTCTACATTGGTATGATGTTGAGAATAATTAATCAGTTTTACTAGGTCCTCATGTTTCCACAATAGCGTGAGTCCACCACTCTTCCCTCTAGCCTTCACTACAACACAACCATCATACTTGGGCCTCTTTGCCACTCTGAGACTATTTACATAGGATAATTTAGTCTCCATTAAGAAGACTGCATCAGGTAACTTTTTCTTCACCAATGTGTGTAGGGTTTGAACTGTTCAGGGGTTCCCAAGCCCCCAATAGTTCCAACTTAAGATTTTCATTGGGACCGGTGGGGCTGCCTCGCAGCCACTGCCGATACCTCCGGGCAAACGTCCTCCACCCGTTTATCATCCGCTTGGGTTCTCCATAGTTTTTTCAAGAGTAAAGGGCTAACCTTGCTATCTGCTGCTTCCCTCTTTTTACCAGGGGCCAAGCAGGAGCCAGCCACTGCTATGAGGTTCCTCAGTACCATAGCTCGTCTCTTCCAGTGCCGGCCATCCCATTTCCTTCGGTGCTTCTGAGTCGAAACCAACTGGTCCTCTTTATTCGTTCATTCTTCTTCCGTAGAGCTAGCCATTGGATTTAAAGTAACCTGGGCTTTGAGGTTTTTCTGAATAGGGGCTGGTTCTTATGTGAAGTTGGGCCCACTCCCTAACCGGGGCCCATTTTGGAACTGTGTTTCATACACAATTTCCCTCTCATCAACCTCAGTTCCCTCCTTATTTGCAGTCGTAAGGACATCAGCTTTTCGACAACTCTGCGATTGTGTCTCCCCCATTTCAGGTAAATTAGCAGTTCGCCTTACCACGTCAATTCCCCTTGAACCTGCTGAAACTGAGTCCTTTCCCGCCGAAGCTGGAATGCCATTACTTTGTGCAGCTCTAGGGGTCTGTACCATGGTAGGGGTGGTGCCTTGATGATCTGTTTCTGCCTCCTTCGCTGGTAGCCCTTCGGCTAGGTTACTAGCCTATGTTTCTACCTCCATCAAGCCGCTCTCCTTCCCCACTCCCTTCCCACTCTCCCACCTGCCATGTCTGGGCGAAGATGACCACCTTTTCTTTATTCCTTTTGCCTGCAACCAAGGTCCGAATTGAAGCCCCAAAGCTACGTCATCCCCTATAACCACCCGGTTTGACTGGCATTCCTGATCACCATGAAGGATCCATCCACATTGGAAACAGATCTTCGGGAGCTTTTCATAACAGAAGTGAACCCAATACTTTGTTCCCTGGTAGCTTATAAACTGACCTCTAGCTAAGGCTTTACAGAGCATCAACTCCACCTTAACTCGAAGACAACACCCCCATCCAATGCCATCATCCTCAGCATCCACCTCTATGACACATCCCACTGATCCTCCTATTTGATGTCCCCATTCCTTCGTCATACACCCTAGTGGTAGGTCGTGTATTTGCATCCAGAAAACTTCTCTGTCGAAACTGAAACTTCCTTGGTTCTTGGTCCCTTCGAAAGGCACCAGCAAAAACAAAGCGTTATCGAACGTCCATGGCTTGCCTTCCAGAATTCTGTACATGTCTGCGTTGGTTTCAAATGTAATAACAAAAGCATTATGGTTAACTTCTTTGAATACTGCCCGTTTACTAATCCGCCATATTCTTAACATCGTGTTACTAATAAGTGCCTTCCCCACTACTCTCTCTGTGCAAACCTTACCAATGAGACTTCTCTCACCCTTTCAAAGAATTTCCTCCCCCCCTGTTGCTATCCACTTCCAGCACCGCCTCTTCTTCCTCTGTCAAGCTGAGTTTCCTCCAGTGCTCCTCTAACCCCTCCAACCTGGAACACCCCTCTTTTGCCATAATGTATCCTAACTGAGCCGAGATGCTCGAGAGACAAAAACTGATTCACCATCATTGGTTCAAGCAAGCTTAGACCAGAGAGGAGATTTTTTTTTTATTATAAATGAAGTTTTTACTTTTTACTTAAGCCAACCAAAAAAAATCCTCATAAGGTCATGGGCATTCAAGCCGATTGAGGGCACACTGCCTACATGGCCAATTAAAATCAGGCAATAATTTTAATTTTGCTGGATGATTGTAATATTCTTTCATGAGAGTTTGGAAGACTTGTGGCTTATAAATTATTTCTTTGGTGATGTGATACTGTTTGAATTATTGACTAACCTTTAATTTTTTTGCTGCGAATTATTATTTGCACACTATTATATTGCATCTATGAAACACTTGTTTGCACAATGTGCTAGGGGTGTGTGACCCAAACGGCCAACATCCCGACGTCATGACTTCTGCCAAAGCACAAGCAAGAATAAGGACGCCACATGAAGTTCATAAAAGTTATATTAATTTTTGTGTTTAGATAATCATACGACAATTATTAAATAAATATTTGAAATTTATAAGTATTTTGTATTTGGGTGATGTATGAGAATGAAATTATGTGATATTTTGAGAATTTTAAAAATTATATGTCTCATCTCAATTACTAACCGATTAAAGCTAGCTCAAAATTTGGATCAAGGGACTGATTTAGATTTATATTTCTACTATCTTGGGGTCTGCAGTATAAGTGGCAATTGTTGGAAACTTGCCATTACTTTGAGAAAGAAGTAACATTTAACATTAATCGTTTGGCCTGATAATTATCTTGTCATACTCTTTAATTAAGCATCAACTTTCACTCGCCCAAACGTGCGAAAGCAAACCTCATTTTATAGCCTTTTTGGGTTTGAGTTTGGAGGTTTAAGAACTATTTTTAACATCCTAAAATCTCTTTTAAAGAAAAATAATAATATTTTTGATAAAGTTATAAAAAGTGCATTAAGCAATTAAAAAAACTGAAAGTCTAAGGCCCCCGTTTAGATAGTGAGATGAGATGAGAAGATTTTAGATGAAAGTTAAAAGTTGAATAAAATATTGTTAGAATATTATTTTTAATATTATTATTATTTTGAAATTTGAAAAAGTTGAATTGTTTATTATATTTTATATAAAAATTTAAAAAAATTGTAAAGAAAATGCGGATCATAAATGGACCACGTGATCAATGGAGGCAATATTGATGAGGACTTGAGTTGGAGCAAGATGGTCAAGGCATCTCTCACCTTCGTCTTCATTGCACCCTTAATTTATGTTGGCTCCATCGAAAACCATAACAATAAACATGCAGACCAATTAGTGTCGTTATTTTGTTGTTACCACTTTATTATTAATTTACTTTCTTAGTTAAAACTCGAATAAGAATAATTATAAATTGGAGGCTGTACGTTGAAGGAGTACTACTAAAGATGAGATACCTTGGCAAGTACTTTGATTGATGTTTTGAAAGAGATATTTGAGAATATATGAGAATACTTATGTACACAAATAAGGCTAAAAGGTCCCGTTTGGATACAGAATAGTCTCATCTCATCACAAAGACAGACCATGTTAGTTGTATGGTCCATTTCGAAAACAACTGTACACCACTTTTCCGGAGAAGACTTTCAAGTCAAGATTGAGGAGGTGGCAATTTTTTCCTAGCATTACATCAATGCGCATGACATTAGCTTGCCTAATTAATATTGAAATGTCGTTCATTTGGCTAATTATTAGAGTAGTCCAAGTAATAAGTTTATTTACACGTTTGATTCTTGAAATGTATTAAACAAACCACCAATTTCACATGAATTGATGTTCGTGGGTTGTGTTGAGTCGTGTCAATCATTAGTATTAGATTATATCAGTAAACCAAACACAATCCATTTAATTAAATGGGTTAGAACCTAAAATCTTAACATGATCTATATAAACACGGGTGGCACGACATGACCGGCCCGCTTAACCTATTTAATACTTGGATATGACCTATTTAACCTGTTTCAACACGTTTAGCCCATTTCAATCCTTTCATATAAAGAGGTTGGGATGAATCGTATATTTATTTTTTAACTTAATTAATACAATTTCATATATAATCAATGATAACTATATAACATGATCCACAATTACTGTTGGATTTTTTATAAAATATTTTATTATCAAAATCCAAACCAATAATATATAAGAAAATTAATACTTTCATAAAATAAAATTATATATTAACAACAAAGCTCAATAGTTTGAGATATTAAGTTGTTAAATACTAAAATTAATATTACATTCCAAGGAAAAAAACTTTTAAACTAAACATTTATAAAACTTGAAAATATAATTTATTCATATTATGCAGATTGATTGCATGTTTCGCTAACTTACTAGCAATTGACCTGTTTATTAATTGTGTCTAATTGGATCAACCCATTTAAACCCAAACCCATTTATATTAAACCTAAATCTGGTAATTATTTCATGTCATGTTCATGTAGGATTCATGAGTCTTGTTTTATGTTATCACACCTAATTAATTTACCCCCACATCACTGGCCACATGATTGTTTTGATATATATATTAGGAGTAAATCATATGATCGGTTTTCGAATGATTTTTCTTTTAATTTGCAGAGATTTAGACAGTACGTGCATGACTTTCATTATTTTTAATATTGAGACCATGTTATTTTTAAACTCCATTATTTTTTCAAGGTGATTGATGTGCCTTGTAACAGACTTTTTTTTCCGTAGATCACCACTTTTTTTATTTAGCAAAACATAAGAATAGTTATTTAAAAATAACAAATGTATATAAGATAAATAAAAGATCATGAAGGTTATTAAAATAAGCGTAGTGCTTGTTTAAAGGGAAGAACAGAAGTCACAACTCTAGTTTAAGCAAGCATATATAATATAACACAAAGGCTTACTGCTTGTTCTTTTTGTTACGTAGGCTTCTAAGTTTTTTGTTTACTTAGAAAAATCCATCTGACCGTTAATATTATACATATGAGGCTATGAGCGAAGATTTATATAATGATAAAAGCGCAATGAAGAGGATGGTGAGAGATGCCTTGGGGAACCATCTTGATCCAACTCGGCCAAGTCCTCGTTAGCATTGTCTCCATTGATCACGTGTCCATTTATAACCCGCACTGTCATATTAATGGTCCATTTATGACCTTCAACAAAAAACAGACCATGTTGGTTGTATGATCCATTTCGGAAGCAGCTCATGCATGCCACTGTCCCGGAAGACAGGTCGAGATTGAATAGGTGGTAATTAATTTTTCCAAGCAATAATTCTTCCAAGAACACAGCTCATGTACATCACTGCACATGACATTAGCCTACCTAAATATTAGGACATTTATTTGGCTAATTATTTGAGTAGTCTGAGCAATAAGTTTATTTATATGTTTGTTTCTTGAGATGTATTAAACAAGAGTCGTGCTAGCATGCCTCCCAATTTTGACAGCTGGGTGTGCTCACTAGCTAGCACAAAGTTGCTTTTTTATTTTCATTTTCTTTTCTTTTTTACATTTTTTAATATATTTAAGTATTTTTTAAAAATAAAAAAATATACCAATTTACTAAAAATTGCTTTCTTTGTCATTAAGTAAAAAAATTAAAAATATATTTAAATACATGAGTGGTCAAAATGAGGGGACAAATTCAGGCAGCATATATACTAGCATTTTCCATTAAACAAACTACCAATTTCACGTGAATTTGTATTTGTGCATGAGTTGTATTGAGTTGTGTTGAGTCGTGAGTATTAGACTATATATGTTAACTCAAACAGGATCCATTTAATTAAACAGGCCAAAACCTAAAATCATAACATGATTCCTATAAATAAGAGTGGCATGACATGACCCGCTTAACTCGTTTAATAATTATGGACACAATCCATCTAACCTGTTGCAACTCGTTTAGCCCATTTTAACTTGTTTAATATAAATGGGTTGAGCTGACCGTATAATTATTTTTTAATTCAATTAATATAATTTTATATATAATCAAGGATAACTATGGATAAAATAATTCATAATTACGTACACTTGGGTTCCTGATAAACATATCTTATTATCAACATATAAACTGATCATTTATAAGAAAATTAATATTTTTAGAAAACCTTAAGATAATGACGTAATAAAATCAAACAAAATCGGTTTGAGAATTATTTATTTAATAGATAGATAAAGACACAAAGCTAATAACTTAAGTGGGCTCTCAAAATATAGGTTGTAATTTTTAACTGAGGTGATTTATTTGAGAAACTTAGAGTTCGTTTGGAAATACAATTATTTTCAAATATTCTTTGATATTCTTAAATATTTCTTTTCCAAATATCATTTAAACAGAAAACATTTTTCAATTGTAAAACTTCAATTTTTTCTTCTCATTATTACCTAATCAGTACAAATTTTTCAAACTCTCGTGCAAAACACAAAACCCTATACAACTTTTCCAAACTTTCAAATAAAAATTATATTAAAAAATTATATTCAAATAAGTTTTAACTTTATAATATTTTTATTCAACTTTTTCTCTCTCATTTTTCAAAAGTCAATAAAACATATTAACTCAAATTGATTTACTACTATTTATAAATCATTTAACTAGGATTCACAAATATTATGAGATATTTTTAGTTTCACTATACTCCCTTCTATGTCCAACAATCATTATTTTATAAGAAAATGATAGGTAGACCGATAAAGTGTACTTCTCATTTGTACCAATTATTTTTTTTATTAGTATTTGTGTCTTTTTTTTTATTATGTTTTTTTTTTGTATTTTCTTAATAAATAAAATATATAAAAATGCTTTAAAAAAGAAATAGAAAAAATTACACTGTCAATACCTTTTATCGGTGGCTCTAGCACCACTCATAAATTTATTGCAAGTTTTTTTGTTGATTATTAAATATACTATCCGTTTCACATCATCTTATGTCCGCTAATAATATGACATGAAAAACTTATGAATAGTAGTAAAATGGTATGAATAGCAGGGAAATGATTTGAGTTAGGATGTTTTATTGAGTTTTGAAAAATGAGAGAGAAAAATTCGAATAAAAATATTATAAATTTAAAAATTTGTTTGAATATAATTTTTTAATATAACTTTGTTTTGAAATTTAAAAAATTTGTATTAATTTTTATGTTTTTTGTTTTTTAAAGTTTGGGAAAGTTGTAATGTAAATATTAGACGAAAAAATGAATATTTAAAATTAAAAAATATTTTGTATTTGAGTGATGTTTGGAAATGAAATTATAAAAAAATTTGAGATGAGATTAGATGGCCTAAACTCATCCCACTTTTCAAACATGACCTCAATGCAAAAAGGAGAGTAGGAGATGGGTTTAATTAATCTGATTATTTTCACGACTTCTAGAAACTAAATTACATTCTACAAGTAGTGTTGCCCTCTTCGCTCTTTCGGTGGACCAAATCTTTGCTCCATCGGTCGACTCTTATTGCTTGGGGGCTGGGGAGAGGTCCCATAGAGACCAGCTTTCAATCAAAACTTAAATTGGTGACTTTTCTTGTGGTTCTAAGTCGAATTTTTCTCTCTCATTTTTCAAAACTCAATAAAACTTGCAATAAATTTATTAGTTGAGGCCCGTACGAGAAACCCCATAATTCAGAAGATAAAGGGCATGCTGCGCACCTGCCACCATGGAGTCACACCTCATAGTAGGATTAATAGAGTAACTGTCAAGAGTAGCTGGAGACTACTCCAGCTAAGGGAACAGAGTGAGATATTCGCCCAAGTATGGTAATTCCTCCTAGGACCTGATAATCAAAGCCCAAAAATTAAAGGAGAAGATCAAGTCGCTAGTCGATCTTTATCGGGTAACATCATTTCCTATATGAAGAGATAATGCCAGTGATTCAAGGTATCATTTTCCCAGATTTCTCATTATAGGGCAATACGCGCATATTTCTGATTTAGGCATCAGAGGCATATCAGGACGCTAGGCCGTCATCTTTCTTGTCACAGGTTGATCGGTCGGTCTATAAGGTGTGAAACACGTCTTCAACAGTGGCATCGTCAGTGGAATCGTCCTTCTTGAGACGTATCAATGTGATTATTACATGCCTAATATGACACGTTCCCAAGCAACCTGTGATTAGGAAGTCACTTCGGCAGACATGGAAGCACCATTTTTGGAGATAGAAGAACGACTGAAGAAGATGGCTCTAGAGATTGAGGCCCTTCAATGGGAAAACGAGAACCTAAGGCTAAAAGACCCCAAGCCACAGTGAACAACCAGATGCGGAGCACATAGTGCTTGTGGGATGAATATCGAGGAGGGGGAGAAGAAGCTACACGTCGAACTATGCAGTCGTCAACAAAATGAGGAAATGGCCATTTCTGAGATCCAATTTATCACTTGAAAAATCTTAAAGCACACATGACTCTCCAGGGTTCCCTGGAGAGAGAGCATGTTGGGCCTTCCATTTCATAGAAAATAAAATATAATATAAAAGAAGATGGAGAAGAGAGAAAGAGGAAAAGAGACTTTGAGGGCTACATCTTTGTTTTCTCAATTGTTACTGAATACAAGGCATACATCCCTATTTATAGGAAAATTACATTGAGATAGAATAAGGTAAATATCTTAAACATTATGAAAATCAAATCAAAATAATATCAACTCAAAGTGATTTGATAATTATAAAAATCAAATCAAGATCAAATCAAATTATTGATTTGATATTATCTTCAACATCCCTTCTCAAACTCAAGGTGGAGGAATTTGAAATCTTGAGTTTGAAATTTGAAAGTAGCTTTCATATTCATTAATTAATCATCGATGAGATGATGGTGTCGATGATGAAATGGCTAGCAACTAGAACATCAAATCTGGAGATGTGCCCAACAATAGGCTATATATGGCCTTGGTCAACTATTTGACCAAAAGACCAAAATTGAATCTAGGGTTTCAAACAATGCTCACAAAAGATCAAAATCCAATAAAAAATGTCTCACAGCTAATAGAGATACTCCATGCAAGGAAGACCAAGATTCTTGGCCAAGGCGAGGAGGAACGGGAGATGTCATTTTTCTTGGCCTTCTTGTATCCACTATCGAGGGAGTCCCGTATCTTTACTCCCCCCCCCCCCCTAAATTGGACTTGGCAATGGTTCCCTCTTGGGAATATGACAAACAAGCTAATGTAGACGTCCTTGGCTGGGGCGAAGAGTCTCTACATGTGGACGAGTCCCCAGCCCATCCTTCGATCAGCAAGGACAGGGTCTCCATTCCCGAGCTCCCTTTGACGATTCCACGAGCCCTGGCACAGTTTTATTGGAGGTGCCTTTGGAGGCAGTCCCCCTCTTAGAGGTAGGGACTTTGGGCGAGCTTCGATCGGAGGTTGAATAGTTCCAAAGAGACCTGGCGCCTAGAGCGAGCGTCGGAACGAAGGAGATGGATGAACTTCGGAAGTCATGTCGTGAGCTACAGACCAAGAACTCTTGTTGTTGCAATAGCACGCCTCCGATTAAAGATCGCACAACTGCCTTCAGAGGGCTTATACAAGGCTCAAAATATCTTGTAAGCGCAAGTTGTTCCTCCTCACAGCTCCGACCAAAGAGGTGAAGGACTTGGACGATGAGGTGGTTGTTGCCCAGGCTGACGCGTGCACGCGGGACATATGGATAAAGGAGCTGGAGGAGAAGTTGGAGACCACTAAGCACTAGCTGGTCTCTTGGAAGTTTGTCATGAAAGACCTGAGGTCTGACTTGGAGGACGTTCATAATGTCGTCCCCAACCTCTCGAGGTAGATCTTAGTGGCCAAATTAGTCCGCAATAGGACGTGGGGCTACGGCTACAAGGAGGGCCTGGAGAGGTTGAAGGATCACATGCTGGTGAATCCCCAGGAGGACCTGCCTACGTTCGAGCTGATAAACATTCAGCCAGATGCCAAGGCCCTTTGCTACGCCAACTCCATTGGCAAGAATAAGATGCCAGATCCTTTCCCCAATGAGCCTGAGCCTGAAAGAACTGACGCTTGCCCTTGTTCTTCCTTATTCTTTTTTTTTTTTTTTTTTTGAATGGAGGTGTAAAGACATTATTTCTTGTTCATATATACAATTTGATGTTGGATTTGTATTCCTTGCTCAACCTATGCCTAGTTTTCTTTTGCCTTCTTGGCTGTAAATGCACGTAGAATTAGACTTACATGACCCTTTGCCTTGTCTCTTTTAGCCACCCTTCTTGTCGTTTGTCTCAAGTTCACATGTGAGAGACTGGGTTCTGGTGAGGAGTTAGTGAGGAAGGGCAGTTGGACAACTTACCCGCTAGCTCATCACGAGGGGGTCCGGCAGTCTAATGACTCGGCCTAATTAGCACTATGTGATAAGGATAAGGATAGATTAGCTAAGATGTATGTTAGAGAGATTGTCAAATTACACAGGATACCATCAACGATCATCTCTCGCAGAGATACCTGGTCCACTTCAGCTTTTTGGAGAAAGGTACAGGAGGACGGTTGGGAACCCAATTGACTTACAGCATAACATTCCATCCTTAGATCAATGGTTCAAATGACAGTTCAAATTCTAGAATATATGCTTAGAATGTGTTATAGAGTTTAAAAGGAGTTGGATTAAGTATCTACCGTTGATCGAGTTTGCATATAAGAACACTTACTAGGAAAGTATTCAGACGGCGCCATATGAAGTTCTCTACAAACATAAATGTACGTCCTCTACTAGGATGAAGTGGGAGAGCGGAGGATACCGGGACAAGAAATTATACAAGACATATGTGAAAAAATATCAGTCATCAGAAAGAAGCTCGCAGTAGCAAAAGAGCAACAAAAGAAATATGCAAACCAACAGAGACGAGAATTAGAATTTGAGGTAGAAGATAAAGTACTCCTGGAGGTTGCTCTAATGAAAGGGATAATGAGATTTGGTAAAAAAGGAAAAGTTGAGCCCTAGGTACATAGGTCCTTTTGAAATCTTGGAAAGAATAGGTGTGACAGCTTACAGACTAGCACTTATACCTCACTTATTGGCAATACACAATGTATTTCATGTCTCTATGCTATGAAACTATGCCCCAGATCCCACACGTGTTAGGAGTATGAGCCCCTTCAGATTCGAGACGACCTCACCTATAAAGAAGTCCCAGTAAGAATACTAGCATAGAAAGTCTAAGTGCTAAGAACCAGAACTATTTAAATGGTATCATAGCCTATCGCAACTAGATATGTTGGACTTGAGTCATGCCACCTACAATGGACAGGCTCTATGAGGATGTCGGGAATTTAAAGGGGAGATTGTTATACCCCGATATAATAAGGATAAGGGTAGGCAGTGAATGAGATCTCACATTTCTTGGGAAGGAGAAGTTCTTGCTCTTTATAAGGTTCCAATGTGGTTTCAATTATATTATTGACTAGTCTTTTTGGAGTATAAGCCATGTGGTTTGGGTCTTCTATTAGGGCGTTACACCCTGGCAAGTTGTGAGGCGAGGTGTGACTTGTCGTCTTTTTGTGAGGGATGTTCAGCCATGCTAGAAGATCCGAACTGGTTAATGCAAATAGCTCAAGTTACGAGCATAATTTTTGCCAACCTGAGTCATTCATGGGCTCGTTGCAAAGGAGTTCGGGCAGTCAAGTGACTCGTCCAGTATCTTGCCGCTTTGCGGGAAATAGGTAAGGTCAGGTCATCCTTAACCCTTCTCACCTCTCGGCAAGGAACTGGTAGGGTCGGGCT
The DNA here is from genome assembly GCA_003123785.1 of Pterocarya stenoptera. NCBI lineage: Eukaryota > Viridiplantae > Streptophyta > Magnoliopsida > Fagales > Juglandaceae > Pterocarya > Pterocarya stenoptera. The sequence goes on along the minus strand of QEOT01003620.1, from coordinate 119,435 downwards.
ATCCTTGACCTTTCTCACCTATGAGTCGGTCATGGGGGAGGTCGTGCAGTCGAAGAACCTGGCCCGCTTGTTGACTCTCTATGAGGAACTGGTAGGTTCGGGTTGTCCTTAAGTCTTCTTGCCCATGAGTTTGTCACGAGGGAGGTCCGACAGTCCTGGGACTTGTTCGGTCTATTGACTCTCAGTGAGAAACTGGTAGGGTAGGGCAGTACTTGACCTTTCCCGCCCACCACTCCATCACTAAGGAGGTCGGGCAGTATAAGGACTTGTCCCGCTTGTTAAGTCTTAGTGAGGGACTGGTAGGGTCGATAGGTCCTTGTCCCTTCTCGCACGTGAGTTCATCGCTAGGGAGGTTGGGTAGTCCTGGGACTTGTCCCATGTCTTTGTCCTCAGCAAGAAATTGGTAGGGTCGGGTGCAATCCTTGACTTTTTCCGCCTGTGAGTCCGTCACGAGGGAGGTCGGGCAATCAAGGGGCTTGTATCGCCAGTTGACTCTTGGAGAGGGATTGGTAGGGTAGGGTTTTCCTTGACCTTTCTAGCCCATGAGTTCGTCACGAGGGAGGTCGAACAGTCTAGGAACTAGTCCCACCTGTTGACTCTTAGCGAGGGACTAGTAGAGTTGAGTGGTCCTTGACCCGTCTTGCTCGTGACACCATCGCAAGGAAGGTCAGGCACTCTTGGGACTTGTCCTACCTCTTAGTCCTCAACGAGAAATTGGTTGGGTTAGGCAATCCTTAACCTTTCTCACCCCTGAGTTTGTCGCAAGGGAGGTCGAGCAGTCGAGAGGCTTGTCGTGCCTGTTAACTCTTGGCGAGAGACTAGTAGCATCAGGCTATCCTTGACCTTTCCTGCCCATGAGTTCGTTGCAGGGAGGTCGAGCAGTCTAAGGACTAGTCCCGTGATTGACCTGCATTATTGCATATTTTATACATTTAAAACCAATATATTTTTAATTGTTTTATATTTTATTATTGGTTTTAGATGAAAAAATAGTTAAGATGCATAAATCCAAGTTGTGATTTAAATTGATTTAAAGTATGATTTGTGCTTAATTTTAATACTTGTGATTTAATCTGATAATATTTCTTCACATGCACAACACACTTTTAATATTTTATTCTTCATTTTTTGTCTAGTTTTATTTTTGTCTTTAATTATTTATTTATTTTCTTTCTCTAATTTTATTTTTATTTTTACTTATTTATTTTTGTTCTTGTTCTTGTTTTGTTTTGTTTAATCTAGTTTTATTTGTTTTGTTTTGTTTAGTCTACTTATTTATTTATTTTTATTTTTATTTTATTTTTTGTCTAGCCTCCACCACCATCACCGCTACTACACATCATCTCCAGCCGAAGCCACCCTGCTTCTCCACCATTCTCCTCCACGACAACAACCTCCTCCCGCGGCACCTCCATGCACAGCCACCCTTCACGCCGCTGTGCACCCTGAAGGACTACCACTGGCCCAGCAAAACCACCAGCCAACAGCAACGCATGCACTGCACCACAACCATGCACTGCAACTCCTGCGCAACTGCACTCCTCCTCCGCACGTCAAACTGCCGGGCTGCACAGCCTGCACCATCGCCATGCACGGCCACCAACAACAGCCACCATCTCAGTTGCACGTCCTCAAGCTTAACGCAGCTACACGCAGTGCACCTCCACCGTAGCATCCAGCAGCACCACTGCGCTGCCCAGCCGTGCCCAGCTGCACCTCTCCACCAGCCGAGCTCCACCTTGCCTGCAGCGAACTCCTCCTCCACGTGAAAATATCGGTTGCACTGCACCACACACACAGCAGCACAACCGTGAGCCAGCCGTGAGGTCCTCCTCTGTTTTTCTACCCTAAAACAGAGTATTTTAATTTCCTCCGTGCGCCGCTGCGCCCTCCATGAGCTGCTGCACCTTCTGTCTGGTGATACGTCGGTGACGATGTCGCTAGGAACCACCCAGTTGTCCATGAGCTCCACCGTCCGCAGCCCCACGTTGCAAGCATGAAGCGGAAACTCCTCTCTGGCTCGCCAGTGTTGCCAAAACAATTATCCCTCAGTTTATCTCCCTACGTAAACACTCTCTACGTACCCAGGCCAAGTTGATGCTTACAGATAAAAGAAAAAAAAAAAGATGATGCGGTTTCCGTTTCGTTGGCCTTCACGGGAGTTAAACAGGGGCATGAAATAAAATATAAGGGACCCAACAGCTTTTGGGTTTTGGTCAATGCGGAATCACGCACATGGGTTGCTTTCCGTGGAGGCATATTGCGCAAGACATGAAAACAAATAAAGGAAAAGAATCGGAAAGGGACCAGCGACGCAACACGGAAGAAATAAAAATACGGAATCCATATAAGAGAATCAGTATGATATGCGGCAATCCCATGATTAATGGTCATCCCAGATTTCTCTCTATGTAATTAGGATTGTATTTGATCTGTTTATACTTTCTGTTTATAGATGTACATTCCTTGTTTAGCCTCAGACTTGTATTATATATTGACAAGTTATAATGAGAATCAATTAAGTTTTCCTGCAACTACTTGTGTAAACCTTTTAATCCAAAGACGGGTATTGAATGAAAAAAAAAGAAAAAGATGCCGAACTCAACGGACACAACGCCAGACGGAAAGGGAAAGAAAAATAAAAAGCTTGCTTTTGGTTGCTTTTGGACGCAAGCTGAAATAAAAAGAAAGAAGAAAACAAGAAGACGCACCCATGCGGACGAAAGCTCTTCATGTGGGACGTGGCAGCACAGTAATATTTGAAGCCTATATAAGGCCTGAAAATGGACGAGAGAAGGTGTCATATTTTAGAAATATTTTTAGGAGTAGTTTGTAGAGAATAAAACAGTTAGTTAGGAGTAGGACTAGAGTAACTTAAGTGTGTTTTTTTATTTTTCTTTTTTTGAATAACGCACAGGAGATGAAAGGGAGTGTGGTAACACATGCACTTGAGAGTCTCATTGATCAACCATTGTTACCGAGCTTTCCTTCTTCACTTGTAGCTTCTATTTTTGGCTTTATTTTTATTTTGTTTCAATTTGAAATTTATGACGTGTTATTGCAATCCTTAAGCATTAATTTTAATTTATGTCATTTAATTTTTCATGTACTTTAAATTGCTGCTCATTTCAATTTATATTATTTAATTTTCTTACACTTTAAATTTCTGCTATTTAAATTAATGTCATTTTTTTTGCTCCTTTAAATTTCAGTTATTTAATTTTCAGTAATTTTAATTTAGTGTCTTGCATTTTAATTTCTTACTTTTCATCGTTGCACTCAAAACCAACAAATATGAATCCGGTTCACGACCAGTAAATTTTCATTTTCATTGCGCTCTTCCATTCATTGTATATATCATCACTTTTATTTTTATTTTCTCATTGTAAATATTTTTACCATTTTACACGAGTTTGATTTTTAAGCATTTTCTCTGAGAAGACGATCTAGGAATTTATTCCTAATTACTATGCGACACTCTCCTGCACTTGGGATAGCTTTTGTGCCACTCATTTTTGAATGAGTCATCCCGCTTGTTGACTCTCAGCTAGAGATTGGTAGGGTCGAGTGGCCTTTGACCCTTCTCGCCCATGAGTTCATCACGAGGGAGGCCAAGCAGTCTTGGGACTTGTCTTGCCTCTTGGTCCTTAACAAGAAATTGGTAGGTCGTCGCGAGGGAGGTTAGGCAGTTGATGGGACTGCCCCACCTATTGACTCTTAGTGAGGGACTAGTAGGGTCGGGTTGTCCTTGACCTTTCCCGCTCGTGAGTTAGTTGCTAGTAGGGTTGGACAGTTTAGGGACTAGTCCCACCTGTTGACTCTAAGCAAGGGACTAGTAGGTTCGAGTGGTCCTTGACCCATCTAGCCCGTGAGTTCATCTTGAGGGAGGGCAGGCAGTCCTAGGACTTGTCTTGTCTTTTAGTCCTCAGCAAGAAATTGGTAAGTCTTAACAGAAAAATCTCTATAAATGCTCCGCATTACATGGGTTTGGTAGCTTTTTCCTTTGGGAGTCTCGGAGTCGATAGGAGCCCAAACCGTTGTTGGTCGTGATGACGTATGGACCTTCCCATCGCGGCCCCAGCTTCCCTTTTTCTTGGATAGTCATCCATGTCTGTCTCAACACCAAGTCACTAACCTTGAAAGATCTTGGTCGGACTCCCTTGTTGAAGTAGTGCTCGGTCTTTCTTTTGTTGATCCCCATTCTCATCTCGGCCTCTTGCCTTTTCTCCTCCAGCAAGTCGAGTTGTTCTTCCAAGTTATCGTCGTTGGAGCCTTGTTCAAAGTGTTGAACCTTGTAAGTTGGCATCTCAACTTCGACAGGCACCACCGCGTTGTGTCTGTAGGTGAAGGTGAAGGGGGTTTCACTTGTTGGAGTCCTAACTGTGGTCCAGTAGGCCCACAAGACCCCGGGAAGCTCTTTTACCCAAGCTCCTCTGCCCAAGCCCCTTTCTTCACGGTAAGCTTCTTCTTGAGTATCCCGAGCAGCGTCTTGTTGGTTGCCTCAAGTTGCTTGTTGGCCTGGGGGTGTCCTAGGATCAATATTCAAACTTGATTCTCAAGTCTCTGCATCACTCCCGGTAGTGGTTTGATTCGAGCTGCCTCCCGTTGTTAGAGATTATGCAACGGGGGATGCCGAAACTGCACACCATTGTCTTCCATAGGAATCGGGTGATGTTGCTCGCCGTTATTGTTGCTAGTACCTTTGCCTCTACCCACTTGGTGAACTAGTCTACAGCAACAACCATGAACTTTACATGTCCCTTGCCAAGAGGTAGGGGATTGACTAGGTCAACTCCCCACTATGCAAATGGCCATGGTGACATGATCGACGTCAGCTTTTTCGGAGAGCAGTGAGGTATTTGGGCATACTCCTAACACTTTTGACATTTTTTGACAAACTCTTCTACATCTTTGAGGGTGTGTATCCAGTAATACCCCGCTCTTACTACATTTCCTACTAATGCCTTCCTGCCTGAATGGTTGTCGCACACCCCTTCGTGTATCTCCACCAGAATGTACTTTTTCAAATGAAACACATCTTAGGAGAGGTGTGGAGTAAACTTGCCTGTAAAAAACTCCATCCACCATGGTGAAGCATGCTGCTTGGTTTTTTATCTTCTTTGCCTCCCAGTTCTCTTTGGGGAGCTCATTCACGTCTAGGTACTTGATTATCTCTATAGCCTACTCTAGAGCCCTTGGCCTTACTTCTAAGATCTCCAACCCCTATTGTGAGTGTGTCTACTATTATAATCACTGCCTATTCTGCTAGAAGGGTGTCTTCCAACCTATCAGCCTTTGGGTTCTCTGCCCTAGGTACCTATTGAATTTGAAAGTATCAGAAGTGGTTGTGCCTTTGCCACACCAGCTTTAAGTATTTCTTTAGCTTCTCACCCTTCGTGGTTAACTCCCCCCAGACTTAGTTAACAACCACTTGGGAGTCGGCTCTTACTTCCACTTCATCAGTGCCCAATGACTAATCTTGTCAACAATACTTTATACTCTGCCTTGTTGTTGGTGGTCTTGAACGCCAACCTGATGGCATAGTTGTTGTGCTCTTCCGAGTGTTTGTGACCATATACACCCCCACTCCTCCACTAGCCCGGCATGATGAGCCATTGATGAAGACCTGCCAAGGCTTAATGGGAGGTGGGACTTCTTCTTGGAAGCCAGTGTGTGACGCCCTGACTCCCACTCACAAAAACACAGGAATCATGAAGTCGGGATGATGACAACACGGGTCACGCATCCCAACAATAAGTGCTTAAGTGTATGCAACATGTAACAAAAGTACCATAAAAATCGCAGCGGATAAAGTAAAAGTAGCCAACTAAGTATCAGAATTTTAAATATAAAAATTACCAAAATAAAGGTATACTGAGAATTATACAATTATCCGTGAAATACAGTAAAAAGCCAAATACATTAACAATAGGGAAACAAATCCCATAAATCCCAAAAGTAACCACATGCCACTCCTCCGGTGGAGTCGATCCCTCAGGCTCCACATCTTCATCTGCATCAAAATCTATAGTACCATAAAACGGTACCACAGGTAAGTAATAATCCAAACAACCCATGAGATAAAAGTGCATTAATGCAACCAACATGCTTGCATATGATAAAATATGCCTTAGCCTTAAAACTTCATTCTTCTCGAAAATGAATATTTTTCAATACATGCCAAAATCTCATTTTGGCCCAAAAACAATAATCTATTCTTTTCCCAGAAAATTATTCGCATAAAATCATTTATAGGACACTGTAGGCGGGAATCACAGGCGAGACTCTGCCACTATCCCTGCTTACCACCATCCCTACCGAATGCACTGTAGGCAGGAATTACAGGCGGAACTATACCACCATCCCTGTCGCATGCACCGTAGGGAATCACAGGCAGGACTATACCACCATCTCTGCTTACCACCATCCCTACCGCGTGCATCGTAGGCGGAAATCACAGGCAGGATACAACCACCATCCCTACAGCGTGCACCGTAGGCAGGAATCACTGGCGGGACTATACCACCATCCTTGCTTACCACCATTCCTACAGTCTCTTTTCTTTTTTCTCACATGAAAACCCAATTTCCAATAAACACATGAACATGTATGCAATTACACGAAAATCCAGTTTTCATTTACAAACATGAACATGCGTGCATATATGCAATGTACGACATCAATATCCAACAACCAACAAAACACAACACAATCCAATCACACAACTTTATCCTCCAATCCAACCAATCCACAGCAAATGAGTTAGTATAAAAATATATTAAAATCTCAAAAGTTATTTGAAAAAATACTTACAGCACTATAATATACTTTTCGAAGGATCACAGAGATGCTAGAAGTGGCGGCACAGCAACGGAACAGTGCAAAATGCACTAGGCCGTGGGTCTCAAAATGGTAGATTTTGAACGGAGACAAACGAAGACTAGAGATTGCTAGGGAAAAGTTTAGGGATGTCGGTGAAGCTAATGGTGCTGGCTTTTGGCCATGGGTGGAGGCGAGGGAGGCAGTTTAAGGCCAAAAAATTCAAATCGGAGTTTAAACTAGAAATGCTTCACCGGTGGCAGATTGGGGTTGGGGATGGGTGCTTTAGGTTGCTAGGAGGTCGAGAAAGAAGTGGTGAAGAAATGGTGGCCGGAGGTGGAGCGACGACGACACTAGAGCACATAAGGCCGCGCGGCTTCAAGCCATGCTTGGAGGCTCACGGCGGCGTGGGAGGGGCTGGGGTTGGTGGTGTGAGGTCGCCAGCCGGTGGGGAAGGTTGTGAGCTGGGCGGTGTCGAACACGGTGGCTTGCAGCGGTGCCGACTGGGGGAGGAAGAACTAGACGAAAGGGAGAGAGAGAGAGAGAGAGAGAGAGAGAGAGAGAGAGAGAGAGAGAGGAGGGGCTGCGTGCAGGAGAAGTAGGGGAAAGAAAGAAGAAAAAAAAAGGGAAAAAAGGAAAGAGGATAAAAAATGGAGGGAAAGAAATGAGGTCAAATCCTCACAACTGGGGTCACAAAATGATCCAACGAAAATTATTTCAAAACAGTAATTTAAATAAAACTAATTTAAACACAGTGACTAAATAAACTAAAATAATAAAATTCAAAAACACAGTAATTTTAAATCCCATAAACAAACTAATATAAATTAAAGAACAATTTAAATACAAAACAATATTTAATATTAAGAAAGCATATCAAAATAAATTTCACAACTTAAAAATCATAAAATAAACCAACGAGAAATCCAATAAATTTTAAAACAAGAGAACCAATATTTAAATTAAATTAAAATAATCATTCAGTTAAAATACACTAAAATACAGGGTATCACACAATGAACTCTGGTAAATGGATCCCGCATTCTACTCTTGATGATTAGGTCATCCATGTAGACCTCCATGTTTTTCCCTATCTATTCCTTGAACATGCGATTAACCAACCTTTGGTAAATGGATCCCGCATTCTAGAGTCCAAAGGGCATGGCCGTATAGCAATACAGCCCCCTATCTGTAATGAATGACGTCTTCTCCTCGTCATCGAGGTTCATGCGGATCTAGTTGTACATTAAGCAAGCATCCATGAAACTCAATATGCAATGGCCTGTGGTGGAGTCTACTATCAAGTCTATCTGGGGTAGTGGGAAGCTATCCTTTGTGTAGGATTTGTTCAATTCGATGAAGTTGACATACATTCTCTATTTACCATTAGACTTCTTCACCAACATGGCATTAGATATCCAGTATGGGTAGTGTACTTCTCGAATGAACCCTGCCGTTAGGAAGCAATTGACTTCCTTGGCTATGGCAGCACATTTCTCAGCCCAGAAACTCCGAAGCTTCTACTTAGTCTGTTTGGCCTCCAGGTCCATGCAACGGTGGTGTTCGATTATGGCAGGATGGATCCTCAACATGTCCTCGTGGCCCTAGGCGAGCACCTCTTGGTGCTCCATTAGGAGTGACTTCATGTCTTGGCGAATGTCAGACTCCATTCTACTGCCGATTCTAACTATGTTCTTGGGGTGACTAGGGTCCAGGGAAGCTAATTCCAATGGTTCGTTTGGCTCCACCTGTCTGAGGGCCTGTTTATCCGTAACCTCTTCTCATTTGATGATGAACTCTGGGGGGGTGGCAGGGTGGTGCCGCTGCTCGGACCTTCAACCACATGGACCTCCCCCTTCCCCACTTTCATCTCTTACACATAACACTCACATGCTAACACCTGTTCAGCCCGAATCTCCCCCACACTCGTGGCCTTCGGGAACTTCAGTTTCAGGTGGTAAGTTTAAGTCACAGCCTTCAGGCTATTGAGGGTTGACCGCCCCAGAATGGCATTGTATGACAAAGGGGCCTTCACCACTAGAAAGTCGGCCATCATTGCAGCTGTGTGAAGGGACTTGCCAGCTAGAACTGACAAGGTGATTATTCCCACTGAGTGAACCATATCCCTTAAGAATCCATTCAATGGCATGAGTGCCAGCCAGTCTTTCAAGATCAATCCCCATACGGGTAAATGCATCCCAAAAGAGGATGTCTAGAGAGCTACCATTGTTGATGAGGATCCTTCAGGTCTTGAAATTGGTGATGAGCATGGTCACAATCTTTGTCAACTTCCCCGAAGGAGATGACCGGTGTGCTCTCGGCTGACCTCTTCATATTTCACCCTCTTGGCATGCGCTTTTTAGTTGGAAAAGGTGGGGCCACCATTGGTGAATCCCCCAACGATGGTTCAAATCTCACCCAGGGGTTGTGTTCATAGACAAGTGTCCGAGGGTGAATCCATGTGGCATCTCGCCCCATTTACTGTCTCTTGGGGCTTTCGCTTCTTCTTGGCCTTTGGTTGGTACAACTGTGGTTGTCGTGGTGTCTTGACTTTTCCACCCTTCTTATGTGGGAGATGTAGTTCTTGGTATTGTGGGTATTGATTCGATGCTTGGAGCAATAACGACTCCTCTATCATGACTGTCAGTTTCTTGGGTAGTTGGTCAACCTTTTTCTTGTATAGACAAGGTGACCCAATCATGTTGGGCACCCAGGCCTCTTAAGGGGGGGGAGGGAGGGCTTCATCCTGCCTGTTATCCTGTTGCCCTATTCTGTTCTTCTTGAGAGCCCTAGCTTGGCCTGATGCCTTGGATTTCCTATCAAGCTACTCTAGCTCTTTCTTCCTGGGTGCAGTCAGAGCCTAGAGTGTGTCTTTAGACTTTTTAAAGTCATCTGCCCTGTTCATAAAATCCTGCAATGTCCTGCAACGTGGTGAGATTTTTTCTCACCAGCTGTATCGTGGATGAGTTTCAAGGCCATATGCCTTCCAAGAGTGCCTCTAGCGTGATCTTCTCATCCTGGTCATCCGTCATCATATGCTCCTTGTTGAACCTGGTCAGGTATGCCTTCAGGCTTTCATCTTCCTTCTGCTTGATGGTCAAAAGGTAGGCAGCCGAGTGTCTCCTACTCCTACTTGCCATGAACTATGTGAGGAATAGCAGGGCCAATTCTCCAAAGTTATCAATTGATCCGGGTGACAATCACCTAAACCATCCTCTCGCCGGTCCCTTTAGGTTCAATGGGAAGGCTCTACAAGCGATCCCCCAGGGAATCCATGAAGGGTCATTTGAGCCTTGAAGGTTTCTAGGTGCTTGAGGGGGCCTGATTACGCCTAAAGAATAACGCGGTGATTATAGCACAGCTTTGGGGTGTCGATTCCACAGAGAGACAAATTAAAAGAATAGTAGAAAGAACAAAGATTAATTTTAAATGCAAATGAAGGCGAAACAAAGTGACTAACGAAAAAATTACTCAAATTTGACAAACAGTAGAGCGTCGGGAATCCCTTGCACAAATCTAGTATTTTAATTACTCTTAATTCATTGAATAACTCAATTGGGAACTCAATTCTCGAAATTCCCAATCGGAAGATATAGATTTATAAACCAAGATTAAACCAAATGTAACCCTATGAAGAATCATTCATCACTTTTAAAATACGTAAATTATTATCACTATTGAGAAAATCCAACGATGATAATATACTTAGGAAGCGATATTGCAGCAAAGAATTAAATCAATATGGATAAATAATTGATCCAAACATAATCAAAGAGCTAATTCATTCAATAGAAAAAGCATGACTGAATCCATAAATAGAATAAATTCTATGATTATTTGGAGAGAGAACATCAACGATGAATTGAGAATGATAAAACAAAAGAGTTTTAGTAATTGAAAATCAAATACATAAATCAAAAGTAAATTACAAATATCATCTAATGTGCAAGTTCATCTCTAGCCCTACTTGAGAATTTAGTTACCCATAACAAAAATCTCAAGAGAAAGGTAAAGCAAACGGCAGCCATGACAATTAAATTTCTCTCTCCTTCCTCCTTCAAATTTCAGCCTCCTAATGATATCCTTATATAGGGTAGAAAAGAAACCCTAATATCTTCATGATTCTCGCATAGAAAAATCGCCTAAATCTTGAGACTTATCTTGGCAACCACGTACGCACTTCAGGAATTCGAATTTGGAAATTTGTATTAGAGACAAAGTCGTAGCCCTTTAAGTTAGATTTCTAACGCATCTGAAATCAAATCAATCCGATATATGAGTAGAAATTTATGGTCGAAATACTAAAGTATATCCAGACAGTCTCCTAGAGCATGTTGGACTCTGACTATTTCTCTTGATCCGAATTACTCTTAAATCCCATCATTATCCTTATTTGAAGAGTCCTACACTCATTGAAAGTTCTTAGGTTGTTCCAACTCTTGCCCATTTGAAAGTCCTTTGGATTTGGCTGGGTCTTTTTTGACTTACTCTTTTATAGTCCCTGAAATTAAACATAAAAATCTGCTTAGGAGTATCTCAAAATAAATAGAAACTCAATTCAATAATACACATTAATTTCTATAATTTCTATTCACATTTTAGCATTATAGTCCAATAATAGGATATTTAGAGTGTACTTTCGTACACTCATCAAACCCCCCAACTTACTCATTGCTAGTCCCTAGCAATTTTCATGCCAAAACGACGAGATAGACCAAATAAAATCACACACAAAGGCCACCAAGTCACACTTTCCAGATTCACATATCAAAGCAATCTTAGGAATTCAATAACCCTATCACAAGCAATCCACCTATAGCAATCCACAGAGTGTGTATGTGTTCCAAACTATATCCATCTAACCAGAAGTCTTGACACATGCAACATTAAGAACATCTCAAGCAAAAGGTTCAACTCCATAACTCACGGGTATAAAAGTGTTTCGTGTGAGGATTCTCTCTATGGAGTTGACAATGGGTGTACACACACTCTCATGGGGAATTAGGCAATTATGTACAAGCAACAAGCAAACATTGATCTTATGATAGGAACACTAATAAATGAGACTTCCACCACTCTTTCCAAAACCTTACTTAGGATCAAAACGGTCAACACAAAAGGTTGTAACGTGGCTTGGGTTCGGGGATATATGAAAGAAAATGATGAAAATGATTCAAAAACTTCCAAGTACATACAAAGGGAATCTTATTAAACCTCTCAATAAACCACATTTCTTACTTGATGTACTCTCAAACTTTTCAAATCATTGAATAATGCCTCTTTTTCTTTTTCTTTTCTTTTCTTTTTTTTTTCTTTTTTTTCTCCTTTTTTTTTTTTTTACTTGGTGAACAATTATGTATGTCACCCTGGAATTTTGCTATTTTTACCCAACCTTTGAATTTTTACTTTTGAAACTCACTCACTTGAACACCTTGTAACTCATGTTCTTCCCCTCTCTCTCTCTCTCTCTTTTTATTGAGAAGAAAAACAAATTCCACATCTAGTACACACTTGGAAGTAATAAGGATAGGGAAAATCAGCGTATAGGTTATACTCCAATGTGGGGAGGTATGGATGATGTGGGTATATGAAAAGAAAAAGCTACATGTGTTTATTGGCTCAAAGTTGGCTACTAAGGGTCTCTGATGGAAAGGGTTAGCTTGAAAGGCTCAAACGTTGATCCTAAATTGACATTCGTCATATCCCAAGTATATCCACCATCTTACCACAAACCATGTAATGATATTCTCAAAAGAAGTGTCCAATTCAATAGATCAATGAACGCTTATCACAACTTACAGCATTTGTAGGCTCTATATCCTCTCCAAAACTCACATGAATACTTAAGCAAAAGAGTTCTCTAGTTACATGTGTCAAACCACCATCTTACCACAAAGTTTGGATGAGTGCATTAGGAGTTCTGTGAATGCTTCAGCAAAAATGATTATGGTGGGTTTGGTGAATTCACGAAGATGACTATGAATGAGAATGAGTACGCATGTGAAAATGATGCACATGTGATGCAAATTAAAAAAAAA
>QEOT01003620.1:0-104770 GCA_003123785.1 Pterocarya stenoptera | reverse complement strand
AATGACTTACCACTTCGTGTCAGAATGGCATTCACCTCCTTCAAATTTTCTTTTGCCATGTGTTGACCGTGGTGTGAGGACTGAGCTTGAGAAGGGAACTTACCTCGCTCATTCACACTCAATGAGCTTATCAATTTGGACACTTGGCTCTTTATCTCCTTATTTTCTTCCACAACCTGCGTAATCAAAGATTCAAACTTTTGGTTAGTCTTATCCTGTGCTCCAATAAAAGCATGCAAAGTGTCTTCTAAAGGACTCCTAGAAGATGAAGGTGCATGATATGGTGCAGGATATGATTTAGGGGGTTGTGCAGGCTGCTGGTTTTCAGACTTCTAGCTAAAATTGGGGTGATTGCGCCACCCCGGATTATAGGTATCAGAGTAAGGTGTAAGAGGCTTCTTGTACATACCCAAGGCATTACATTGTTCCTCATACACCCCTCTCATCTCAGTAAGTGTGTGACACTCTTGGGCGAGGTGATCTATCCCGCCACACACAAAACATGGTCCAAAAGACTCTGCATGATTAGCCACGTGTGTTGGCTTCAAGTCCTTAGTCTTTAATACCTCTAGCTCCCTAGTGAGCATCTCAACCTTTGCCTTTAAGTTATCCTTTTCCCTGAGATGGTAAATTCCACCACCATTTGGGTTTCCTACAGGTCGTGACCTATTTGTGCTCTCAGTAGCACTAGGTCCACTCCAAGTGTGAGCTTTTTCAGCAAGCTCATTGAGGTATTCTATGGCCTCATCAGGATCTTTCTGTAGGAACTCACCATTACACATCATCTCCACAAATTGGCGCTCTCTATATGTAAGTCCCTCATAAAAATAGCTCACTAAGCGCCAATTCTCATACCCATGGTGAGGACACATACTCAACAACTCCTTAAATCTCTCCCAAGACTGATACAAAGTCTCACTATCCTTTTGTGCAAAGGTGGAGATTTGCCTTTTTAAAGCGTTGGTCTTATGTTGGGGAAAGTATTTATTAAAGAAGACTTGAGTCATCTCACTCCATGACCCAATAGATCGGGGTCTTAGTGAGTATAGCCAACTCTTAGCTCTATCCTTCAAAGAGAAAGGAAAGAACTTAAGTCTCACAACGTCATCAGTTGCATTGTGACTATGAAAAGTCGCAACTACTTCCTCAAACTCCCTAATGTGCACATATGGATTTTCATTTTCCAAGCCATGAAAAGTAGGGAGTAACTGTATCATCCCTGTTTTAAAATCCAGTTGGCGAGTATTAGCTGGAAACATGATGCATGATGGTGTGGCTGTGCGTGTAGGGTGGAGGTAATCCTGAAGAGTTCTAATGGGTTGATCTTCGTGTTCACTCATTTTTTCAGGACTAGATGGATTGTCAAATAAAGGATTTAAAAAGTTTGATCCTGACTCTAGCACAGGCCTATAAGCAAATCTACCCAAAGCGTCTCTATATCTATGCATGCAAGGTAACAAAATAATTAAAAGAAAAAAAAAAAAAGCAGCAAGTAAAAAGAAGGAACGAAGTTACCGCCTTTACAAACTGCTGAAAAGAAAAACAATCTAGCAATTCTTTTACCGTCTCCCCGGCAACGGCGCCAAAATTTGATTACGCCCAAAGAATAACGCGGTAGTTGTAGCAAAGCTTTGGGGTGTCGATTCCACAGAGAGACAAATTAAAAGAATAGTAGAAGAATACAAAGAAACTAAGAAAAAATATTAAGTGATCAATGGAGAACAAAGTTAATTTTTAATGTAAATTAAAGTGAAGCAAAGTGATTAACGGAAAAAGTACTTAAATTTGACAAACAGTAGAGCGTCAGGAATCCCTTGCACAAATCCGGTATTTTAATTTATTCTTGATTCATTGGATAACTCAATTGGAAACTCAATTCCCAAAATTTCCAATCGGAAGATATAGATTTATAAACCAAGATTAAAACAAATATAACCCTTTGAAATATCATTCACCACTTTTAAAATATGTAAATTATTATCACTATTGAGAAAATCCTACGACGACAATATACTTTGGGAGCGATATTGCAGCAAAGAATTAATTCAATATAGATAAATAATTGATCCAAACATAATCAAAGAACTAATCCATTCAATAGAAAAAGCATGACTGAATCCATAAACAAAATAAATTCTATGATTATTCGGAGAAGAGAACATCAACGATGAATTGAGAATGATAAAACAAAAGAGTTTTAGTAATTGAAAATCAAATACATAAAGCAAAAATAAATTACAAATACCATCTAATGTGCAAGTTCATCCCTAGCCCTACTTGAGAATTTAGTTACCCATAAATATAATGGATAACAAAAATCTCAAGAGAAAGGTAAAGCAAACGGCAGCCATGACAATTAAATTCCTCTCTCCTTCCTCCTTCAAATTTCAGCCTCCTAATGATATCCTTATATAGGATAGAAAAGAAACCCTAATATCTTCATGATTCTCGCATAGAAAAATCGCCTAAATCTTGAGACTTATATTGGCAGCCACGTACGCACTTCAGGAATTTGAATTTGGAAATTTGTATTAGAGACAAAGTCGTAGCCCTTTAAGTTAGCTTTCCAACGCATCTGGAATCGAATCAATCTGATATGTGAGTAGAAAGTGATGGTCGAAATACTAAAGTATATCCAGATAGTCTCCTAGAGCATGTTGGACTCTGACTATTTCTCTTGATCCGAATTACTCTCAAATCCCATCATTATCCTTATTTGAAGAGTCCTACACTCATTGAAAGTTCTTAGGTTGTTCCAACTCTTGCCCATTTGAAAGTCCTTTGGATTTGACTGGGTCTTTTTTGACTTACTCTTTTATAGTCCCTGAAATTAAACATAAAAATCTGCTTAGGAGTATCTCAAAATAAATAGAAACTCAATTCAATAATACACATTAATTCCTATAATTTCTATTCACATTTTAGCATTATAGTCCAATAATAGGATATTTAGAGTGTACTTTCGTACACTCATCAGTGCCCTTGGACCTGTTGTACATGTCCATCAAGGGGACCTTGAAATTTAGTGGTAGCGGTGCTGTCATCATCTCTGTACTGTAAGGCAAGTCTGTGCTGGTGAGTAACTGGTCAACCAATGATGAGGCACCAATTGTCTTCGCCATTTCTTTGTACTTGGCCATAAGGCTATGCAGCTCGTGTTGCATTTTCTTTCTTTCATCCTCATATCCATCCGTCACCCGTGATTTAGCATGTCCATTTTGGCTTGGTTTAGTTGGCTTGGTTTAGTGTTGTGCTAAAAATATCTTCAAGTGCACAGAATCGTAACAAGTAGTAAAGTGTTTTAAAGAAAATGAATACCGAACCCACTAGGAATAAGTATGCTATTGAGTATTGAAATTGACTAAATTAATTACTATTTGAAAAACTAAAATTTGAAGAATGGATTATCTAAATTAAACTGAAGATAATAGCATTAAAATTAAGATTTTAAAGATAATAAGAATAGATCTGGAGTGTTTGATTTCATCAAGCAAATTCCACACAATTTATTCTTCCTTATTATAGAATTTCAATTATCTCAAGTTGATAATAAAAATCACTTAACTATACAATATTTTCTCTTGAACAATAGCAAAAATATCTCCAACTAATAACTCTATATCTCTATCTAAATTTAACTATAAATTAGGCACATGTGGTGGAGGCTGCTCAGCAGCCCCACCCCTCAAAATGAATATATTAAGCTAGAATTGTCGTGGGTTTGGGAACTCTCGCACAATTAATGAACTTCACCTTATGGTGAAGCTAAAGGTCCCGCACTTGGTCTTCCTTGTAGAAACCAAGTGTAATGGTGACAAAATGGAGAAAGTACATGTCAAGATGGGTTTTGATAACTGTTTTTGTGTCAATAGTGGGGGAAGAAGTGGTGGTTTGGCCCTCATTTGGAAGTCCTCAGTTCATTTCGAGATTGTGTCCTACACTAATTGGCATATTTCTGGGCTGGTCAAATCTACCAAGGATGAAACTCCTTGGTTAGTAACAGGTTTTTATGGCCACCCTAACATTGCTAAAAGAAATTCTACTTGGCACCTCCTCAAAGCACTAACCCTTGCCTCAAATGTCCCTTGGTTGTGCTTTGGGGACTTCAATGAGATCATGAGCCTTGATGAAAAAGTTGGAGCTACTATGAAACCATACAGATAGATCTTAGAATTTAGGTAGACACTAGAACAATGTGACCTTAATGATCTTGGATTTGAAGGAGACAAGTTCACTTAGGCTAACAATCGAGATGGAGAGCAGTTCACCAAAGAAAGAATAGACAGAGCCCTTGGTAATACCACTTGGATTGCCAAATGCGAGATTCCCTCAACCCACCGCCTAGCTGCAGCCACCTCAGATCACAGATCCCTCCTTATTACAATGTAGGACAAGATATTCAAACAGAAACCACAAAGAACATTCAGGTATGAAGCTAATTGGAGTAGGAAGGAGGGATGTGTGGAATTAATAAAACAAACATGGGAGAGACACTCAGAACAAATGGGTTCACTGGATAATACCATTCTTGGTTTAAGGAATTGCAAACAAGGGCTACAAAGATGGAGCAAAAATTTGAATAGAGGTCATGAGAAAGCCTTGAAAACCAAGACTAAGCTGTTGAATTCTCTTAAAGAAGCAAATGAAGGTCAATTATAGGATGATATTCGAATTCTCCAAAAGGAAGTAGACTTAATGCTTGAGGAAGAAAATACCAAATGGAAACAAAAAGCAAAGCAAATTGGTTAAGAGAGGGGGATAGAATTACAGCTTTCTTCCACAAGTGTGCTAGCCAAAGAAGACAGCAAAACACTATCACTAAGATCAACAATGAGTTTGATCAAGAGCTCACAAAGCAAGAGGAAATAAGCCAACTTTTTCAACATTTCTTCTGAAACCTCTTTACCTCCTCAAGCCCCACAGGTATTGCTGATTGCATGTCATCTTTGCCTAGGAAGAACATAACGGAAATGAACATCATCCTTTCTCGACCTTTCACAGAAACTAAGGTAAAAGAGGCCATTCACTATTTCTTGAAGCTCGATCTCTCCCCCGGATGAACCATATAGCCAAGAGAAACCATGAACTAGAATAGAAGAGCTTGCCCCGCCCATGAGTAAATATTTCATAGTAGCCTCTTTAGACCGTACATCTTTCTTGGTATATCCAGATAATAGGTAGGAGCATAAACTAAAACATTCTGGAGCTACAAAGATAGTTATTAAATCATGAATCCATTGGGTTTACCTGGCCTAGATGGATTCCTTGCTATATTCTTCCAAGAACACTGGCCCATAGTAGCCAATATGGTCACCAAGCAACCCTCAAGGCTCTAAGTGAAGGCAGGTGGACGAATGCCTTGAATGCAACTTACACTGCCCTGATTCCCAAAAAAACTAGCCCTTCTTTGGTGACTGACTTCAGGCCCATAAGCCTATGTAATGTCTTCTACAAAATAATTACCAAGACTTTGGCTAATAAGCTGAAAAGAATCCTTCCAAAGCTTATTTCTCCCACCCAGACAACTTTCGTCCTTGTAAGGTTGATCACAGATAACATCATAGTGGCTTTTGAGTCACTCCACACAATGAAGACACGGCTTAAGGGAAGGGATGGCTACATGACTCTCAAGCTCGACATGAGCAAGGCCTATGACAGGATAAAGTGGCCTTTTCTGAAATCAGGCCTGGAAAAAATTGGTTTTGATCACAAATGGGTCGGATTGATAATGAGATGTGTAGGGATTGTATCATATTCCATCCTACTGAATGGTGCTCCTCAAGCTTGCTTCAACCCAACCAAAGGCCTCAGCAAGGGGATCCACTTTCCCCTTACCTTTTCATTATGTGCTCAGAGGTCCTTAGCTGCATGCTCAACAAGGCAGAGAGGGAAGGTTTCATCTCAGGGCTGCCAATTAGAAGGAATAAACTCTCTATTAACCATTTATTTTTTGCAGATGATAGCCTTCACTTCTGCAAAGCCAACTCCATCGAATGGATTAGACTCTATTACTTGTTGGAAGTTTATGAACTTGCCTCAGGCCAAAGATTGAACAAGGAAAGAAATTCCATTTATTTTAACAAAAATACCAAAGAGGAGTCCAAGGGAATCATAACCAGCATAGCAGGGATAAAGGGCACCAATTCTTATGAAAAATACTTAGGCTTACCTGCTCTCATTGGAAGATCTCGGGCTAGCTCCTTTTGAAGTATTCTAGACAAGGTGCAGGAAAGGATTACAAATTGGAAAAACAAATTCCTCTCCCAAGCAGGCAAAGAAGTACTCATTAAAGCCATCATTCAGCCGATTCCAACTTATATCATGGGGATTTTCAAGTTTCCAACGTAGCTGCTGCATGAACTCAACATGATGGTCAGGTCCTTCTGGTGGGGACAGCTGCCTAAAAGAGCTAAACTCCATGGTGGTCTAGGCCTTAGAGACTTTGCCAACTTCAACCTAGCCCTTCTAGCAAAGTAGGGTAGGAGAATAGTCTCTAATCCTGATTCTCTTGCTTCACAGGTGCTCAAGGAGAAGTACTTCCACTCCAATTCTTTCATCTCTGTCAAACTAGGCCAGAACACTCCTTTCTATGGCAGAGCTTCTTATCAGCTCGACCATTGCTCAATGAGGGGTTGATATGGAGGATAGGAGATGGTGAATCCACAAAAATCTGGAATGACAAGTGGCTGCCAAGACAGTCCACTTGCATGCCTCAACACTCCCTCATATTTCTGCAAGGTGAAACTAAAGTCTCCTTTTTAATTGACAAAGCAGCAAATAAATGGAAACAAGACTTGGTCTCAGCTATGTTTTCTCAGGAGGATGCAATTCTAATAAAAGCCATACATCTAAGCCCTTTCCCTTGACTTAACAGATTAACTTGGAGTTGCACTTCAATTGGACATTTTTGTGTCAAGACTGCCTATCATCTTCTCACTGAATCGGACATACAATAATTGGGACAACCCTCTAACCCCAACACTTCTAAACTCTCATAGACTAAACTCTGGAACTTACCCATCCCAAATGCAGCAAAAACATTTCTCTGGAGAGCATGCCTCAATGACCTACCTACTTGAGTCAATCTAAAGAAGAAAAAAATCATTGATCACCCTTGCTGCCCCATATGTTAGAACCAGCCTGAGACAATTGAGCATATCCTTTGGGATTGCCCTTCAGCACGTGATGTGTGGGCTCAAAGTACCAGGAAATTGTAGAAAGCAAGTCCCCTCTATTTACATTTTGCAGAATTAGTTGAAAAGCTGGTTGAGAGACTAGACTTGGAAGAATTGATGTCCTTTACTATAACACCTTGGTTTCTCTGAAAAGGAAGGAATGGTTTGGTAAGATCTCAACCTGATTGTCCAACAAAATAGATCTCAGATTCCTCACTATCCTCAGCCAACTCACTGGGAAGCTCCACTCAAGGTAAGATTAAACTGAACTGGGATGCTGCTCTAGACAAAGTTACCTACAGGGTAGGAGTGGGAGCAGCAATCAGGGATGAGGAGGGTCGAGTGCTTGCTACTCTAAGGATGCAACAAGACTTGTTTCCAGGCCCATTGACAGCAGAAGCCTTTGTTAAACTACAAGCAGCCCCTTTTTGTAAGTCCTTTGGTTTTCAAGATATCATCATGGAAGGGGACTATCTACAGGTCATAAATGGACTCAAATCAACAACAAACTCTCTCTCTCTCGTATGTAGGACAATTGTTTGCAGACACTAGGGAAATCCTTAACTCCTTTACTCTTTGGATAGCTAGGCATACTTCTAGAGCAAATAACTCTGTTGCTCATACCTTAAGCAAGGACGCTCTAAGCATTAGTGGCTATACCACTTCCTTTGTTTTAGTCCCTTTTTGTCTCCAAACTCTGATCTGGGTTCTTAGTGAAAGTTATGTTACCTTAAAAAAAAAAAAAAAAAAACTAATTGGAGACTTATTAAGTTTATTGGATTTTTCTTAAAAATCACACTAATCATAGTAAAGTATCTATACTTTCATTCAACTAATGGTGCTTAATCCTAGAGCTTTAATTACAAATCACATCTCGGTCTCATTGTGATTCAATAAATAGAACAACAATTAGCTAGAAAATTGCAAGCATTAAGAGTAGAGAATAAATACTCAATCATGGAGATATTGAAAATAAAATAACTTAGAATATAAATTGTGTGTTCAATGCTAGACTACATCAAAACTCTAGAAAATAACATTAGTTCATAATGAAATTGAAAACAAAAAGAATAAAACTAATGTTTCCGTTGGAGTCGGTTGATAAAGCATGTGACTCTTGCCTCTGCCCTCTAGATACGCCTTCTCGAAAGAAACTTAAAGAATAAATTATGAACTATTGAAATCTAAACTCCAACTCTCTAACTCGGACTTTCTTACTCAGATTCTCTCCTTTATCCCACAAGCCCGATTAAATAGATGTCGAAACTTCAAATATGAAAACATGATAAATGCGGCTACAATCTAACCTACAAATCTAGAAAATAGTTTCTAAAGATAAATATTAACATAAAAGAAAATTATCTCAAGAATAATGGAATTATCTAAAATGAAAGATTTAGTAATAAGCAGCTTGATTTATGGAGTTTGGGAGGATTTGGTGGTCAGAAGATTGATTGCGGAACTCGGAGGGGTCCAACCATGTAAATGTCGTGTACGCTGAATATAACTGGCATGGGGGTAACAAACGAACAGGCGTGGAGGTCACAAAGACCACACGGCCTTCTCCTCGCCTACCGAGTAGAAAGACTCCCGACTAGGATGAAAGACTCCTCTCACATTTTCTAGTTGTTGCTCATGATTTCGTTTAGGTTGGTCTTTTAAATTGGTCGATTAGACTAGTCACCCAATTTAACTGCCCAGAGCCTTGTCGCCATGTCTTCTCACCAAGTCTTCGTGAATTTTGGTTGTGCCTTCAATCGTGAGTCTCCTAGCTTAAATCTACTCGGCTCTCTTTAGATCTCATTACCTCTTGTCGGTCTGGATCCGTAGTCTCTTCTTTTGTATCAAAATGCTCTCCTTTTGCACTAAATCTTCTCATTCCTTCAAATCCAAGAAAATAAAGAAAATTATATAGAAATAAAATCAATAGAATTAAAGGAAAACTGATACTTTTCATAAATAAAAGAGTGATAAAAATCACATAAAAATAACACTTATCAAATACTCTCAAACTTAAGCTTTGCTCACCCTCGAGCAAAGAAGAAAAGATAGACAATTAAAACAAACATTGTTTTGATTCATAAAATTTATTGCCTCAAAGATTTCCTAAAGTCTATAATTTAAAGGAATCATTCAAGAGCAATCAAGTCCAAAAGTTAATTCGAAACTCAATTTGACTGCATTATCCATCCCCACATTCATGCATACCCATCATTCTCACTTCATCATTAGCTCTGCGGATAGTTTTATGCAAACAAGTAAATAAATAATGGATCTCTAAATACTCCATAGGCTTGCTTTTGAAATCACTCTCCACTAATGTAGAACAAAAACTATCACTATGGATCATTAGGTCTTTATTAAACTTGTAATGTAAGTCTAGGGTGAGGGCTACAAAGAAAAGGTAGGATTCAAATAAAGCAAGAGAACTTAAGTTTGAACACTAACAGAAAAATAGAGCATTCTCACTTCTAACACAAACGTCTCTTCTCAATCCTTGTGAATCTCTTACTTTCAAGTATCTTTCTCTTTACCCTTCTATTCGGTAGGTCGGATATTTTCTTATCTTATCTTTTCTTTTCTTTTCTTCTTTTTAATATTCCATACCTTTTCGACTACCTTTGTGAATGATTCTCATCGGCCTTTTCTTGTTAGCAACACAGTAGACAAGTTGACTTTTCACACCCCCAAACTTATGATTTTGATAATATTGCTATAATTTTTACTTGTGGACCTTCTACCTCCCTTGCTTTTCATGCTCTTATGAGTTTGTGATTTTATGTAAACTTAGTTCTCTTGAAAGGTAAGGAAATTAGTGTTTAAGCTCAAATAGGGTAGGGAATGATTTACAAGACAGAAAAATATAAGGCCAAAATATAATTCAATAAAGCTCAAAGAGGTGACTAGGGATAAAGAAATTAAACAGGTAAGCTTTAATGGCTCAATCGGTCCAAAGAATGCTTTAATCATTCCCTAGTAATATTCTGTCTAGGATTTCGGCTCGAGTGTAATCAAACAAGTTCTAGAATAAGTTGAGACTATACAAGTTCACAAAATTCACATAAAATTTCTCTAGGTACTCAAAACAATTAATGATCATAAGAAACATTCATTGAACATAGAAAATATCAAATTAAGTAAGATCAAGTAAAGAATTAACAACTAGACTTAAGCAATGAGAATTTTTCCTAAAAATTATAATCAATTTCAATCATATTCTTATCATAGGCTTTTTATTTATCAAACCATACTGTTATTATTATTATTATTATTATTATTATTATTATTATTATTATTATATAAAGAAAATAATATCCTTTCCTCTCAAACTTAAATATCAAATTGTCCTCAATGGAAAAAAGGAAGAAAAAAAAAAACTAAAGCAAAGACTGAGAGAAGGTAAGAGATGCTCCCCTGATTTTTTTTTCTATTCTTCCAATTGAATATTTTCCTTAAAGGTGCAGCCATGTACTCCTTGGAGATCTCCCTGGCCTTTTCGTTCCTTAAATTTGATGAAAGCGGTTTGAGTTCAAGTTTGGGTGGTTTGTCAAGTGGTAGCTTTGGAAATTCAGCTCCATAAGTCTCGTTGGCCATGACCACGTCTTAGTCGCTTATTTGAAAACAAGAATGTACCTTGGAAGGAAATTTCAAAGATTTAAATATGTCAAAAGTGACTTGATTCTCGCCAACCCTCAAAATGAGTTTCCCTTGCTGGACATTAATTAAAGTTCTTCCCGTCGCAAGGAAAGGTCAGCCCAGTATCAAAGGGATCTCCTCGTCCTCTTCCATATCAAGTTTAATGAAGTTGACCAAGAAGATGAACTCATCAACTTTCTCCAGTACATCCTCAACTAGTCCTCTCAGGTATTTAATAGATCTATCCGCCAACTGTAGAGAGATGGTGGTCGGCTTTGCTTATCCAAGACCTAGTTTCCTAAAAACAGAGAGAGGCATTAGATTAATACTTGCCCCTAAGTTGCATAAAGCTTTATCAAAATAGGAATTTCCTATAGTGCAAGGGATCGTGAGAGGCATTTTCTCTAAAGCTTCAATGAGAGGAATATTAATATGCAGTTGCTTAAATATACTCAAAAATTTAGAGAACTGATTATCAATCTTATTTTTTCTTAATATTTGTAGAAAAGGAATTGATGGATCATAAATTGAAGGAGAGTAAGTTTCAGATATAAACTCCCTAGATTTCTTGGGTTTTGCAACCCATTTATTCTCCTTAGTCATTTCAGCTTGCTGGTCGGTCACATCCCGCTCTGCTTCTTTCACCTCGTACTCAGTTTCTTTCTTCTCAAACTCCACATTTTTGGCAACTTCTACATCTCGCTCGGTATTTACTGTCTGTAGCTGGTCATATGTCCGCCCACTTCTCAATGTTATGGCTTTGACATGTTCTTTCGGATTGGTCACAGTGTTGCTAGGTAAAGTCCCTGCTGTCCTCTCGGTAAGCATGTTTAAGAGCTGACCGATTTGTACCTCAAGATTGCGAATTGAAGGTAAGTTGTTTTGGATCTCCATATCAGTCTTTTGCATGTACTGCATAAACATATCCTCAAGTATCGGTTTCTTCTCTTGCTATGGAAATTGTTAAGGTGGTCTAGCAAGCACATGGTTATTACTCCATGAAAAGTTAGGGTGATTTCTCCATCTAGGATTGAACATGTTTGAATAAGGATTGTTTTGACGTTGGAAATTGGACATGTAATGGGCTTGTTCATAATTCGGTTGAGCAAAAGGATTCCCCACTTGGCACTCTACTCTTGAATGACTTCCTATGCAATGTTCACAAACAACATTAGTGAGGGGTTAAGGAAAGGTCTATAAAAAGGGAAGAGAGCCACATGCCCAAGACTTTTCTTCTTGGAAATTTTTGACTTTTGCTTGTGTTCTCATCTTCTCCACACTCTTTTCATACCTTCACTTGAAGATTCTCATACTTTCTCTCATTTTCTTACCGACCAAACAAGAGGATTCATTCAAGAGGGGATTTCACCACTATCAAGACTAGACAAGGTAAGGACCAATTTTCTCTAGTCTCATTCACACACAAGTCACATTCTCAATTCAAAATGAGGTTCAAATCTCACAAGGATTCTGAGAATCGTAAACATACACTTCTACCCACTCTTGTGGAAATAGGTTTTAGGGTTTCCAAAGAACCCTTGAAGCCGAATGGTGGGGGATGTATATCCTCCATGTTTTCGTTCACCACATATGTATTCATTTTGTTTCAAGTTTTGCCTTACTATGTAAGTGTAATGAAGGGGATTTTTACCTAAAAGCCCTAAAGGCCAAATAGTTTAAGATCAAGTGATGCCCTAGAAATCTTCATACACTCAAGAACACGAAATAGGACTTTCTAGACATTTTGTAATGAAGCACATTCAGATTTTTAGCTTGCTAATATTTCCTTAAGTGGATTTTTGTAAGTATACACGTAACTTAATCTTGGTTAATACTTGTATATATTTGTGTAAATCTTTTCATTGTTATGTTTGCTTTGTTTGCTATCTCTTGATTGTTTGCTTTGTTTGATATCACTTAAGTTTGATTTATAAACATGTTAGAAGTGTCATTATGGAGTTTTGGAGTCCTTGAAGTTGATTTGAAAAGCATTAGACCAAGTACATCAAGAGTTGGTCCTATTTGACCTAAACTTGGTGTTTTGACATTTTTATTGATGAAGTGAGTTTGAGATTTTTTAAAAAAAATGTATATTTTGATGTTTTAGCATGATTTTAGAATATAGGATATGATTTTTAAATGTTTCAAAAATTGGTTTGAGCATGTAAGTTTGAAGTTTGGATGAATTGCAACAAAAATCAAGTTTTTGCCTACATATGTGAATCGGCCTAAGCATAGTTCACATAGTTGTGTTATGTTTGAAATTTTCTGATTAGATATTTGAATTTATAACAAAATATATATGAGGAATGTAAATTTTGGTAAGATTTGGAGCTAGTATGCAAAATCTTTAATTTAGGGGTAAAATTTTAATTTTCTACAAGTAGAGGGGTAAATTTGCAATACTTGCCATAAGTCAAAAATCTTTATGTTTCTAAGTATTTAGTGGGATATTCTAACACTTATAAATATCTCATTTCAGTTCACTCATTTTCACGCTACGATTACGCTTTACTCGAAACATCGATAAGTTAGCTTCTAACTTATTCTTGGAATATTTATATATGTGCGGTGGTAAGACTGCTATTTTTATATTCATGTTACTATGCTTACTGTAATTACTATGATATACCATGTCATGTCATCAGTTATCTGTTACATTTCATGAATGCCATGTCATTGTTACATGCCACAAATGCCATACCATTTGTTATACATTTATTTGTTACATGAATTCCATTATTGTTATACGTCTATCTATTACATGTCACAAATGTCACGTCATCATAACTATTACACGTTTATCTATTACATGCCTGAATGTCACGTCATCAGTTACACGCCATAGATACATGTCATGAGTCACACGAGTCCATCAAGAAATATTTTCTCAATTAGTCATGCATGGGATACTCGTGGTGTAATCACTATGATTGTCCGAGTATCTCCATTGATAATTCATACAAGGTATTTTTGGCGTAATTTTTCTGATTGTTAGGATATCTCTATTAAATACTCATGGTGTAATCATTTTGATTGTCTGAGTATGTTTGACGGAATAAGTTGGGCAAAATCATTCTGATTGTTCAAATATTCTTGACAAAACAACTGGTGAAATCATTATAATTGTCAGGATCTTGCAAACATGTATATTTTATTAACAAAGTTTAGTCCATTTAAATTTCATGTTCATCTCAACTCCAGTTCAATCAAGTCATGTTAGTCACGTCAGTGAAGTTGTTTTTTTCAAGTCAACCATAAGTCATGTTATTTGCCAAATCATGACATGCATATTCACGTTCATGTCAAGATACATCCATATCATTTTACTATCATGCATGCATATGTAGACTACTGGTAGTTTGGTAGTTTACTTGCTGAGATTTGTAAACAAAACTCACTTAATAGTCTCAACTACCATTCCTCTTGGAATGGTAGACGATATGTAAGGATCTAGAGAACCCACAACCAAAAGACTAGACGAAGTTGAGTAGCACTCAGCAAGACGACAAGGAACTGATAACTATGGTTATCCACTTTCTAGATGTGATTTTGGATATTATATTCGAGCTGCATTGGCAGCTCATCAATTTTAGTATAGTAGATTTTATTTCCAAACTGTATTTATGGAGTGTTATCTCCAGTACTTATGTTGTTATTAACCTTTTGGACAAGTGCTCTAACCTTTGGATATCTATTTATCATTTGAAGTTATGAAATATGTTTATATTTTTAGGATATATTATTTCTGGTACACAATATTGCTCAAAGAAAAAGGTTATCCGTTGCAAATATTGCATATTATTAAATGCATGCTAGGTACACTGCATCTTTGATTATTATGAAAGGGGGTATGTAACCTTGTGTTGCATGTCCCGAAACTTCAAACTCTGTCAAATCTCAAGCAAAATTTGCGGGTGTCACAACACAGGTTTATATTTTATATATAGTTTGTTTTGATGTACCAATGTATCTTTGAATAGGAGAGTGCATGTTATTCGAGGGATAGATGCATTCATTTCGCAAATGGCTGTATAAAAAGACTTTTAGGCCAGTCAAAAGTGACTTTTCACCTTCAAGCTAGCTTGCTTCTATGTATTTCAAATAAGGATATTGATTTAAAGAGGGGAAAGAAGACAATTGAAAATGGTGACGTAAGATTGTTGATTTAAAGATCAGGAAAAGATCAAGTAAGGAGGAAAATTTAAGAAAGGAGAAAATGAGACAAAAGGATCATGTTGATTTAAAGAGGAAAAAAAAGTGAAGAGGAAAAGTAAAAAGGAGAGTAATGAATTCTTAAGCATCTCAAGCAGAGACAAGGGTAATATTAAATACAGTTTTAGAACATGCAAATTCCTTTAATTTAAAAAAAGTGGGATCCATTATGAAAAATTTAGTTTTTTCATGTGGGTCTCAGATTTGCTTTACTTCTTTCAAAATAAGTGTGCGGAACTTGTATATTCTATTACTGTATAAATTATTTTTCCAAGACGAGTTGAAAGTTAGCATGGAACCCACTTCAATGTCGCATTAAATCAAGTGAAATCTATCTATGCTGTTAGCGCTTATAGTTGATTTGAATGGCACATTTTCTCTTTTTATTAAAATTGTTGGGGATACGAATAGGGCTACAAATAAATTAGACTTCTTGACAAATCTTTCAAAATCCATTTGGTTAAACTCGAGTTCAACTCAAATTGCTTGTTAAGAGGTTTGTAAAGAAAAAATTATAATATATTATTAAACTATAAAAAACTCTTATATAAAAAGTTGACTCAACTCGTATAAACTCAAATAATTTTGTATTATTATCTTTTCTAGTATTATTTTCAGTTTTGAATGAGAATATATATCTCACTTCTTTAAAAATATAAGAGGAAATTTGGTTTCTAATGTTATATGAGTTATTTGAATCCTTATTAAAATCATCGTGTATTAGTTTATATAAAGATATTTAGAAAATAAGTCAATGTTTGTAAAAACAATTATTTTTTACGGTGAAGATAAGATTATTGCATTACTGAAGGAAGGGAAATACATAAGGAGGGGTGGAGAGCCCAACAAAGGCTTCAAAACATTGATCCTAATCAGGAAATGGACCAAATAATTAGTTTGGTCACATGATTGGCCATCATGAAGACTGTTGATGGAGATAAAAAATATTAATCCGGTTGCTCGAAATATTTTTTGTGAGAAAATTTCACAATAGGAAGATGTTCACACATCTAATTGTCTCAAGGCCGTGGCAATCAAGGATCTCTAATCTCGAGTCTTTTACAATCTTGGATAAGGTAGATGGATAAAAATCACTTCCCAACAAACTTTTGAGAATTTGGCGAGAGAATTAGATGTTCCGAACACCGAGATATCAAGTTTCCAAACAAAAAAAAANCGGGGGGAATTTAGGGTGGAATTCATCAGGAAAATGAAATGCACGCACCCATTGGATGGAGGAGAAGTCTGGCTTGCTCCAAAGTGGATGACAATGAGGTCGCGCGTGAGTGTTTATGGAGCTAGGGATGGTAGATAGATATGAATAACAGTAAAAATGTTGGAATAAAGAGGGGAAGGAAACTATTAAAAGGGACTAGCTCACCAGAAATAAGAATATTCCTGATGGGAGGAGTCCAAGCTCCACCCTCTGCTCTGAAGGCAGGCTTTCATGTACTGGAGGGGAGAGAGACGTGAGTTAAAATCTTTAAATAAAGTTATAAGATATAATATATAAATATATATATATATATGTGTGTGTGTGTGAGTGTGTTATTCTGTCAAAATTAATAGCTTATGAACATGTTTGGCCTCACTTGAATAATAAATTAACTATTCATGAACGTAAAATGTAAGAGCACTCTCAACATGTTATGTAAAATCTTTATTTCTGTATAATTTGAAGAAACTTGTTTGAAAGTGGCATCCAACGGATGCTCTATTTCATCTATAATTTAGGCTACAGTATTACCGCTACATCTAACGATAACTGTTCACACTTGTAAATCAATTTTTAATTACTTCTCTCTCATCTATATATACTTTCCCCTCCCCTACCACATGATTTGGTTTGTTTCACTTCAACCCTTTTTCACACCCCAGTTGTTTATTTCGTGTGCTTCCCTTCCCCACAGTACTTTTTCCAGATTTTCACTTTTCTTTCCCTTGGCAGTATTATTTCCCTTCCATTACTGCAAGTCCAATATTTCCCTTCAATTACTTCAATTACTGTACGTTCTCTACTCTTTAGAGAGTTTTGTAGTGGAGCAACCGGATATACTCATCTTCTGCCCTCTCTGAGATATATATTGGTCAAGTCTTGGTAGAAAAGTTGCTTCTGTTGAATACCCTTCAAATATTTTCTACTAAATTAGAATCTAGAAATAGGGATATTACTGATGTCATATATGTTCTTAGGCTACTTATAATCTGGAAATGTGAATTCCTTAAGACATTCTGTTTCCTACATTTTATAATGATTGAAGAATAAAATCTTTCGTCCTTCTTACATTACTGTAGTTCAAGAGTTGTTCTTAACATGCGTACTACCTTAGTTCAAAAATGGAAGGCGTCCTGCAGTTGAGCAGTTGGTAGCTATTCATCAGTTTGTTCTGGCATGACCCACAGTATATTTGTTTGGCTCCTCTCGTAAAAATGCATTCCAATGACTTGGTCATACACAATTTGTATCAAGATCCCAAAATTCAATAGTATCCAATTATAAAAAAGAACTTATTCCCCGGGCAGAGTTGTTAAGCATGAAGTAGGGAGATTTTCAAGATGCTGAGCCAACGATTAATATCATCATCAAACATACTGGCTGTTTCTGGGAACTTTTTGGAAAATGTTAAAATAAGAACCAAATCATACTCAATTTGATCAAATTTTGACTGGACAGTGGGAAATTTAATGCATGTTTTGTTTTCTATGGAAAGAGCTTCCTCTGTATGCATTGCAAAATTGGCTTGGCTTGTCATGGCTTATCCTTTTATCACGTTTTGAAAAAATTTTAACATGACTATTTTTCCTTTTATTAAAATAAAATGATCTAATAATATTATAACTTTTTTATTTTTTTAAACTAAAAGTGTAGATGTAAGAAATACAAAGAAAGATTAGGAAAAAGAAAGAAATAATAAAAAATATATACATAGATGAATATTGCTTGTTAAATGTAAAGAGGACAATGATAGCATTCCAACTTATTTAACATCAGTTTACTACTCACAAATAAAAAATACATTTTAGAATTATAAAATAAGTTTTTATAATACTGTTTTGTCCTTCTTTTCATTTTTTTATTATTTACTAGTTAAATTGTTAAGAGATTGTACACGAGTTGGTGGACTATCATTATTCATGTAAAGATTCAAAGAATCACTTTAACTCATATGAATTTTACATTGATTTTAGATAACTATCGTTTCATATGCGGTGCAGCAAAATTACATGACTTTTTTTTTGGACTTCTTTTTTCATGCGTTTTTTTAGTGATCTTAAACATTTTTTAAAAAAAATAAATTCACAATATTATTAAAAAATACTTATTTAATCATTTAAGTAAAAAAAAAAAGTGTCGGGAAGCTTTGTTGGGACACAAAGCATTTTCCTTTTTATTTTAGTTGAAAAAGTTACAAAGTAGAAGTTCTTATTATCCTTTATAGTATTCTTTCCAATGCGGCAAGAGGTTTTAGTAGTACTACTCCTTCAACAACCTCCAAATTATAATTATTCTTATTCGAGTTATAACTAATAAAGTAAATTAATTATAAAATGGTAACAACAAAATAACAACACTAACTAGGCGGCATGTTTGTTGATATGGTTTCCGATGCATGGAGCCAACCGAAATTAAGAGTGCAATGAAGAGGATGGTGAGAGATGCCTATTGTCTCCATTAATCACTTGATCCATTTATGAGCCACATTTGTCATATTAATTGGTCCTTTTCGGAAATATATAACTGCATTCTACTATTTGGAAATGACCTTCACCCAAAGATGGACCATGTTGATTGTATAGTCCATTTCGGAAACAGCTATATACATAGATAAAAAATGATTTACAATTAATGCAATCAAATATGATAAAATATTTATTATCAATATCCAAATCAATGATATATAAAGAGATTAATATTTTCATAAAATAAAATTACATATGAACATGAGAAAAAGACTCAACGGTTTGAGATATTAAATAGTTAGATACTAAAATTAATATGACATTGCAACAACAACAAGAGAAGCATATAAAACTTGAAAATAGAATTTATTCATGCTATATGGGTTGATTCCGGATTTTGTGGATGGACTCATTTATTAATCATGTCAACCTATTTAAACCCAAACTCATTTATATCAAATCCAAATCTACTAATTTCTTATCATTTTCGTATTGAATTCACAGGTTGTATCATATATTGACACCCCTAAATTAACCCCATCTCTCCCCACATGATTGTTTTGATATATCTTATTTTTATAAGGTTACTCATGTACTAGGCTTTCATAAAACTAAATAATATAGTTTCTCTACAAGTAAACTAAACTGGTGTGGACGAGTTAGAAGGATACATTCTTTACTTGGTTGATATGACACGAATTGAGTTAAAGATTAAATTCTTTTACAAATCAGATTTAACGAAGTAAATGATACCAAGAATGTATCTTTGTGTCGACTTACAAATAAAGTTATTAACCTATTGTTCGGAAATGACCTTCAACCAAAAACAGACCATGTTGGTTGTATGGTCCATTTCGGAAGCAGCTCATGTATAAGTGGTCCAGGAAGACTTTCAGGTTGAGATTGAATTGGTGACAATTTTTTCCAAGCGTTACATCACTGTGTGCATGCCATTAGCTTGCCTAAATATTAGGACGTTTATTTGGCTAATTATTAGAGTAGTCTAAGCAGTAAGTTTATTTACATGTTTGTTTCTTGAGATGTATTCAACAAACTGCCAATAACATATGAATTTGTATTTGTGGGTTGTGCTGAGTCATGTCATGTCATGAGTATTAGACTATATGAGTCAATCCAAACATGATCTATTTAATTAAACGAGTCAGAATCTAAAATTATAATATGATCCATATAAATAATTGTGGCATGACATGAACCATGTAACACATTTAATAATTATGGGCACGACCCATTTAATCTGTTGCAACTCCTTTAGACCATTACAAGCTATTTAATATAAGATAAATGCTACTTGTGACGTATCAATGTGTGAAACACGTTTACAACAATCACTACAACATAACTGGTTTTTTGGGACAACAACTTTTGTCCCGAAAAATTGAGATTTCGTCCCAGAATTCTTCTTGTGATGAGAAAAAAAAAAAGAATCCCAGATCGTTCCAATAACAACATCCCCAGTCTCCCTTTCTCCCCACTTTCCTTTTTCACTATACTGTTTTTGTCCTTCCCCTGCTTTCAAGATTACTCTCTCTGTCTCTCTTTCTCTCTCGGCCACCTTGCCGTCAGAGCCCTAATTGTTTCTGGGCATTATTGGCTAGAGTTCTTGCTAGAATGGTGGCTTGATTTCCTATTGAAAACGTCATTCCAAAGACTTGGCTTGACTGTAGCTCAACCCTGGCTCGACTATGGCTCAACCTTGGCTTGAGTGAACTTCAGACAAATTATTCGCTTGACATTTGCTTGATAGTCCGCTCAAGAGATATTTAGATAGCTTGTTCACTCGACATCCACTCGACCATCTACTTGAGCGAATGTTCATAAAACCTAGTTCTCACATCGTTTTATATATAAACGTATGTAAAGAGAGTGGTGTGTGAGTTGCACCAAAACAGAGAGATTAGAGAGAACTCCTTTTGTGAGATTTGAGAGCTTATTGGGTGTATTAGGACATTTGGGATTGATGAGTGATTTATGATTTCTCTCTTGTACTCCATCTTTGTAAAAGTTAATTCCTTGAGATCAACTCCGCTAGTAGACATAGGCTCTTATTCAAGCCCAACCATTTAAAGCTTAGTGTTTTTTGTGTGATTGTTGAATTGTTTGTTATTTACTTCCACTAATCTATTTCAAAGTCATCTCTAGACATCTAGTTCATTCTAACAAACTGGCATCAGATTGTTCTGTGAAAGATCTTTGTTCTTGAGAGATGACTTCGTTGAAATTTGATGTAGAGAAGTTCGATGATCAAAATGATTTCAGCTTGTAGGGCATCGATGAAGGCCTTGTTACGACAACAAGGGTTGGTGAAAGTCTTAGAGAAGAATGTGTTGGATGAACCTTCTACAGCAACAAAGGAAGAGGAAGAGAAAGCATATAGTGCAATTTTGTTATCTCTTTCTGATGGAGTTTTGCGCGAAGTGGGCGATGAAGAGACCGCCGCGGGTCTTTGGAGAAAATTGGAGAGTTTGTATTTGAAGTAATGGTTGTACACTCTTCGAATGAAGGAACGTACTCTTATGTCCAATCATTTAAATGAATTTAACAAAATCATTATGGATTTAAGGAACATTGATATTAAACTTGATGAGGAAGATCAGGTTTTAATTTTGTTGTGGTCTTTACCTATATAGTTTGATAACTTTTGAACTCAATGTTGTATGGTAGAGATACCATCTCTTTAGCAGATGTAAAATCTATTTTAAATTCTAGGGAGTTGACAACAAAATTAGGTATACAAGGCACGAATAATCAAGTCGATAGCTTGTTTGTGAAATATTCTTCTGGTAGTAGATCTAGTGGAAGAGGTTTAGATCATAAAGTAAATAATTCCAGTGGCAGCTCTATATTTAACAAGGAAAATGATAAATGTCACTATTGTCACAAATTTGGTCATTATAGGGATGACTGTTTGAGATTAAAGAACACGGAGGAAGCTAAAAGTTCCTCTAATGTTGCTAGTGTTGTTGAGAATACTAACAACTATGATGTTGGCCTAGCAATTAGCAGCTCTAGCTGTCGTTTTGGTGCCAAGTGAGTCATGGATTTAGCTTGTACATTCCATATGTGTCCCAGGAGAGATTGGTTCGCTACCTACGAATCAATCAACATTGATTTCGTTTTGGTTGGGAATGACATGACTCTTGTGATTGTTGGGATTGGTTCAATCAAGATTAAGTTGTATGATGGAACCATTAGAACTTTGTCTAACGTTTGGAGTATTCCATCTTTAAAGAAAAATCTTATATCTTTGGACATTCTTAACTCATTTGGTTATCAGTTTACAACTAAAAGTTGAGTCATTCGAGTTTGGAAGGCTTCTTCGGTTGTAATGAAAGTAAATAAGATTGATGGCCTTTATTTTATATTTGGTGAGATAGTGATTGGTGCGGTGCAGCTACAAGGTTATCTTCAAATGTTCCATATCCAAGTATTACTCGTTTATGGCAAATGTGATTGGGCCATAGGGGTGAACGAGCGTGGTCATTTGTGAGTAGGCAGCTTTTGCTTTAGTGTAGTCAGAAGATAGGGAAGCTTTTTTTTTTTTTTTGGTGTGTGTTAGCATTGTATCTTTGTGAAACAGTGCAGAATCAAGTTTACTACAATTGATTTGTTCTGACCTTTGTGGTACATATTGTGCATGGTTGTGCCCTGTTCTTACTCATGTTGTTTGGTGATCATTTTGAGAAAAGGTTTGACTTCTTTTGCTGAAGTAGTGAGTGATGTTTTTGATGAGTTCAAACACCTAGGAAGGCTTTGAGAATCTGACAGGCAAGAAGGTAGAGCAATTTCAGATACCTTACAATGGGTCCACTCCACAGAAAATGGATAGCTGAAGAGAATGAATCGGACTCTTATGTGAGAACCCATAGTATGCTTTTGATATGCCAAACTTGTCTAAAGTTTGGGTGAAGCGGTCAACACAGCTTGGTATTGGGTAAACCTTTCTCCTTTCATAGCTTTTAAGTTGTTGTTTCCATAGGAGAGGAGAGCGGGATTATGGCAAGAAAGTGGAGTTGCTTGGAGAGTTTCACAAAAGGAGTGAAGTTGGCACTCTAGATCATGCTATTGGAAAGGAGCATGATTCTGATTTTGGCATCGGCACACAGTGAGAGCAAGTCTTCACTTTCGTCAGTAGGTAGAGGAGACAGTTTGGCAACCTTTGGGATATGCTCATATATACTTTGTGGTGTACTTACTTTGGCAAAGAATATTGATATTAGCCTTCCACTCGCGTGTATTCTGGAATCGTTGTTCAAGTAAGCAGTTTGTACAATGGTGAGTTGCTTTTGTGTGAAAAGGTTGGAGTAGGCAGTCGACTATTCCACAATCTCATAAAAAATGGGCAGTTTCGCGTAACAATTGTAGCTACAATGCGACAAGGATTTTATAGCCGGAAATGTTATTTTCTGGCTAATGTTATGCTTTTTCTGGCTACTTCTTGTCACCAGGTAAAGCTATTTTTTTTGTAGTGACGGAATCCGCACATATGAGCTCTTCCATGACTCTATTGCCTCTTGTGCACTATTTTTTCAAGAGCTTCATGCTTATTCTTTGACAATATTGGTTTAGTGTTCTACACAATTTGATGAAATCGAGATCTCTTACAGATCAGTGCAATATTCATAATAGTTCATTACTGATTTGCTCTAACAATCACCCAAGTACGTACCAAGAAATATGGGATCAACGTTTTCTAGACATTTGTCACTTGTTTGTTTTGATTTTACGTTCTATATTAACTTTTTTGGTGTTTTTCCGAGGTTACGCTTGTCTGCTATTTGTAAATCATTTTGTTTTAAGAAAATTTGCAGCGGTATATATCAGATGTCATATACACGTAATTCTTTAATTACTTGCGTTTTGTTTAACATGCGTGGACTAGGCTAGGGAACCTGATCTAATATAGAATTTTTTTATTGATATGCAATATTCTAATAAATATTGAAGGATGTACATATAGTCTGTTTTTAACGTAGCAATATATATATGACATGCAAAGGATCCATTTCGCAAATGCACGGCTGTATAACGTACAAGACTTCTTGGTCACACGAAAGTGACTACAATCTCAATAAACTATCATTCATATATACCTCAACAAAATATATGATGTGGACCCGCAAAAGACACTCTTAATTACTTTGTAAAATCTTATTATTCAATATTTATTACATTAACCAAGAGAACACACATCAAGATTAACACAATGCACGAAAAACCTAAAGAATAATGGAAAATACAGTTTATGTAATTGTAAGTGCAAGCAATAAGATAGCCGCCAAAAATGAGACCAATGCCCAAGGACTGTTGAAATAATCGTGCCTTAATTTTGCCATCCTTAGATTCCAGGGTGCACTGCATTGCATGTTCAAATCCACGGAAGTTCTTGCATAAATGGAACTTTTGGCTGAAATAGTGATATTGTGACAGAGCTTGTTAACCATAGTGGAAGTAATGTCATCATCACCCAAATAATTACGGATAATTCCAGTTCGACGAAGTAATTCAACATCCTTTGGAGAGTTAATGAGATCGTCTATGAAGCACACAAAGCTGGTGGCGTAATTGAAACCATTTTCTAGATCACAGTATTGCTCATATGCTATTAGATTTCGTAAATAAGTCTCTGTTTCATCTACTATGCTCAAAGGTGAAATCTCCATTAGCCCGTTGTTGAACTTTATGGAAAACGCATTACCTTCCTTTGCCTTCTTGAGTTTGATTCCAGCCTCTTCAAGCTCTGTGGCACCATGTATGTTCCTGTGTTCAAGAGCAAGTCGACGCTCAAATTCCTTTGCCTTGTTGATATCGACTCCAACCTTACAAAGTAGACGCTTCAATATCTCTGTATTCTTTGATTCGACTCCAGCCATTAGCGTCCCTATTTCACACAGTTTTGACTTCTGTTCTTTATTCCTATTTTGATCACGAAGAAGATACTTAAATTTCTTTGCCTCTTTGAATTCAATTCCAGCCTCTTGAAGTTCAATAGCATAAGGTATTTTTATCCAACGACAAATCTCATTTAACTTATTCTCAAATTTGTGTGCCTTAGTGCATTTAACTCCTGCCTCCAGAAGCGCTGAGAGATTCAGATGCTTCCATTTCTCTACTATATCGACTTGGAATCCAAACTCCGGAGATAAGCCTGCATCGAACACAGGGGCTAATGGACGAGTGCATATTCGTATACACCATTCATGAGCTTTACGAATCAAACCAAGTAGATGCTTAAATTTCTTAGCCATCTTGAATTTGACTCCTGCCTCTTGACGTTCTTTGGCATGATCTATTTCCATATCAAGTATTGAAATACAAATGGTTGCATGTATGAGGCCAAGGAGATGCTCAAACTCTGCGTTCTTGAATTTGAACCCAACCTCTAAACGTTCACATATCATTACTGGAAGTGAAGGGTTGAGAGCTTCATGTGTCAGACCAAGTAGATCCGTAATCCTTTCAATTGCATTATTGACATTCCATTGAAATGGTAAAAAGGCAGAGAAAAAACCAAGGGCAAGATCATTAAGTCGTGTCGGGATAATCTGATCTGTGGAGGTTGAGCTTTCAACACGAATTCTATCTTTCTCCTCAATATCGACACTGAGTTCTCCTGTATTTCTGGGTCTTTTACGAAGTTGTGTTTCGTTACCCTCACTCATCCCGAACAATGTAGCAAGAACGAAGAATGGAAGTTGATTTTCAAATAACATTAGATCACGAACAATTCTAGGAAGCACCCACGTCAATTGAAAGATTGGATCATGTTCGTCTGTTGAGTCCTACGCCTTATGCTTGGGAGACTGGTGAGAGTCAGAATTGATAATTGAGTCGCCTTCATGTGTTGGATCCTGCTCCTGAGACTCGGGATTGTTGTTCAGTACTGATGGTTGGGTTATCTTCTTGGTCTATTTCATTATACTTGTGGAACAGCTCAATAATGAAAAACCCATCAAGTAGCATCATTTCTACAAAGTCGTCTGAGGAGTATTTGCTAATGCATTCTGCATAGCATTTACGAGCTTGTCCTTCCAATTCCATCAAGGCCTTCATGTATTTTTTTACATCTCCTTTGGTTCTTTTAAGCATTTGTTTTAGATAGCGTAGTTTATGCTCTTCCATAAACCCCTGGCCAACCTTGCCATGGTCGCTGTAAGGATCGATGGCCAGCAGTACAAGCTTGTAAGCCTTCTCGTTTACTTTACGTAACCGCTTATGCACTTTATAAATACAACGCTTTTTAGAAATTGGAGTCAAGCGTTCAAGCTTTTCCTCAACTGCCCCAATACGTGTGGAGAGTGCATCCTGATCACTCATATTGTACAGAAGTAGTACAAGTCTCTGTTCCTAATACAAATCATACAAATTCTCACTAATTTTAACAAAAACTTCGGATAGAAAAATGCAAACTTTCTAATTGTTAATATGATTAGAGAGACCAGGCCTCATACTCTAGAGATATATATAGTACAAATCTCCGCTCCAAGTATATGCATACAAATTGTCACTAGTTTTATTCCCCTTTATCCCACACCCATTTTCTTTTATTTATTTCTCATGCTGATATATGTTGTTTCCTCTAGGTTGAGAAACCTGAAGAAGGATCCATCAGTCACAGGGTCCAGAGGCTAGCAAACTATAGATTTTTTCTATTGATAAGTGGCAAAACCATTGGTCCATTAGGAAACAGAGGAAATAGGCATTTAACTGGTATTATTGTAGCAGCACTGGATGCCCATTGCTCTCATTCTTTTGCTTCTTGTTCCTAACTTGTATTTAGCTCTGATGTATGTAATTGTGATGAGTATTAAAATA
The DNA here is from genome assembly GCA_003123785.1 of Pterocarya stenoptera. Taxonomy (NCBI): domain Eukaryota; kingdom Viridiplantae; phylum Streptophyta; class Magnoliopsida; order Fagales; family Juglandaceae; genus Pterocarya; species Pterocarya stenoptera. Next base: position 78,227 of record QEOT01003620.1, on the reverse strand, counting down.
AATAAAATAAAAATAAAAAACACGGCCCGTACTGTTCACCAGTACGGGTCGGGTCGGGTTCACATGTTTCTGTAGGTTAGGCAGATCGAGTCGGGCCCAGACCCAAAACCACTACTCACTCCTCTTCCCAAAGCTACAAGGAACATGAAGGGACTTTGTTCTGGCACATGAGGTACACGTGTCTCCCCATGAGAGGCGCATGGCCCCACTTGCCACCACTTTCAGCCGGATCAAAGTAGTTCAACCTCCACTGCGACCCTCTTCACCATTCTAGCCATTTACTGCTTGTTTGTTTTGATTTTCCGTTCTATATTAGCTTGTTTGGGGTTTTTCCGAGGTTACACTTGTCTACTGTTTGTAAACCATATTGTTTAATAAAATTTGCAGTAGTATGATCAGATGGTACACTTAATTCTTTTACTTGCATGTTTGTTTAACATGCATGGAGTACTAGGGATCGGAAGCTCTTATATAGAAATCTTTTATATATTGATATGCAATATTCTAATAAATGTTGCAGGATGGAGATGATGATATAGTCTGTTTTTATATCTATAGGACTGACCAAATTATGCAAAGGATTCATTTTGCAAATGCATGGCTAGCTATATATATAAAGTAAAATACTTTTAGGTCAAATGAAAGTGGCTGCAATCTCAATAAAATATGATTCATTATATATAGTTCAACAAAACAACATAAGTCACTTTGAAATCTTATTATTCAATATTTATTACATTAATTAACCTTGGAACACATATCAAGATTAACACACTGCACGAAAATATTCCTAAGGAATAACGGAAAATATGGTTTGTGTAATTGTAAGTGCAAACAATAAGACAGCGGCCAGAACTGAAAGCGACGCCCAAGGACTGTTGAAATAATTATGCCTTAAGTTTGCCATGCATGCATGCCAGTAGCTACTGCAATAAGTGTTCAAATCCACAGAAGTTCTTGCATAAATGGAGTTTTTGGATGAAATAGAGATATTGTGACCAAGCTTGCTAACCATGGTGGAAGTAACGTCATCATCACCCAAAAAATTACGGATAATTCCACTTCGACGAAGTAATTGAACATCCTTTGGAGAGTTAATGAGATCGTCCATGAAGCACACATAGTTGGTGATGTAATTGAAATTATTGTCTTGATCACAGTATTGCTCATATGCAATTAGATTTCGTAAGTAAGTCTCTGTATGATCTCCTATGGTCAAAGGTGAAATCTCCATTAGCCCATTGTTGAACTTTATGGAAACCTGTACTTTATTAACTTTACTTTCCTCTGCCGCCTTGAATTTGATTCCAGCCTCTTCAAGCTCTGTGGCACTATGTGTGTTCCTGTCTTTATTCACTTTATGATCATGTAGACGATGCTTAAATTTCTTTGCCTGGTTGAATTTGACTCTAGCCTCACGAAGCTCTTTGCCGTAAGGTATTGACTTCCAGTTTTCAATCTTGTCCAGACAAAGTAGACGCTTGAATTTCTCTCCTGTCTTTAATTCGACTCCATCCATTTGCGTCCCTCTTTCACATGATTTTGACTTCTGGTCTTCATTCCTCTTTCGATCATGTAGATCCTTAAATTTCTTTGCCTTGTCGAATTCAATTCCGGCCACTTGAAGATCAATGGCATAAGGTATTTTCATCCAAGGGCGAATTTCAATTAAATGATTCTTAAATTCCATTGCCAAAGGATCCTTAAATTTCATTGTCATAATGAATTCAACTTCAGCCTCCTGAAGCTCTGAGCCTTGCAGATGCTTCGATTTCTCTGGCATATTTCTCTGAGCTTGAGATTCGTTGCCAAAAGGAGTTTCCATTGCCAAGTTCATTTGCTTAATTAGTCGCTTAATTCCCTTTTCAAACATTTTTTCAAGTAATGGATTGACAGCTTTCCTGACTCCTGCCTCTTGATTATCCCTAAATTCCTTTGCCTTGGATTCAACTCCAGCCTCCTGAATCTCTGAGCCATGCTGATGCTTCCATTTCTCTGGCAAATTTCTCTGAGCCTGAGACTCGCTGGCATATGGAGTTTCCATCGCTGGCTTAATTTCCTTATGTCCCTCATTTCCCTTAATTTTCTTTTTTCCAAGTAAAGGAATGATAGCGCTCTTGACATGATCTATTTCCACATCAAGTATTGAAATACTAATCGACGCATGTACAAGACCAAGGAGATGCTCAAACTCTGCGTTCTTGAATCTGAACCAAATCTCTAAACGTTCACATTCCATTAGATGATAAGGTAGATGCTTGATATTTTCGGTTGACTCAAAACTTAATGGAACGACTTTGCAATTAAATGGTAAAAAGACAGAGAAAAAACCCATGGCTAGATCAATAAGACGTGTCACCGTCGACAATGAGATATAACTTGAGCTTTCATCTCTCTCTTCAATATTGACAATGTGTACTTCTCCTGAGTTTCTGGATCCGTTACTCTCGCTCATCTCAAACAATTTAGCAAGAATGAAGAATGGAAGTTGATTTTCAAATAAGAGTAGATCACGAGCTATTGTAGGAAGCACCCACGTCATTTGAAAGATTCGGTCATCTTTATGATCTTTTGTTTTCCTGTAGATTTCGTACTTGCGGAACAGCTCTATAATGAAACACCCATCAAGTAACATCATTTTTAAAAACTCATCTGCGGTCTGGCTAATGCATTCTACATAGCATTTAGCAGCTATTTCTCTCATTTGTCCCAAGGCCTTGATGTATGTTTCTTCACTTTTCGTTCTTTCAAGCATTTGTTCTAGATAGCGCAATTTATGCTGTTGCATAAACCCCCCGCCAACCTTGCCTTGGTCGTTGTAAGGACCGATGGCAAGCAACACAGGCTTGTAAGCTTTCTCGCTTACTTCACGTAACTGCTCATGCACTTTATACATACAACGCTCATGCTTAGCAATTGGAATCAAGCCAGCATGCTTTTTCTCAATTTCCGTAGAACTACGAGGGGGGAGTGTATCGCAACTCATATTATAGAGAAGCAGTGTTCCTAATACAAATCATACAAATTCTCACTAATTTTAACAAAAATTTTGGATAGAAAAATGCAAACTTTCTAATTGTTAATACGATAAGAGAGAGCAGGCTTCATACTCTAGAGATATATATAGTACAAATTAGGTGTGTAAATTTAAACCGGTAAACCGGTCCGAACCGGACCGGACCGGACTGGTTTTACCGGTTTTGAATCGGTTCGGTTCGGAACCGGTTCTTATATTTCATAAACCGGCATCAACCTGTCCGGTTCCGGTTTTGAGATTTTCCGGACCGGACCGGTTGATAAAATATATATAAAAAATAATATTTTATATATAAATTTATACAAAATTAAAATTATACAAAATATTTTATATATATTAAGATATAAGTTATATATATAATTTATAATTATATGTGAAAGTTTTATATATATAATATAATTATATTTCATATTATAATTTATAAATTATAACATAAAATGTTAATCTTAAATATGAACATATGTAATTTGTTTGATCATATACTATTAATATAATTATATATAAGATAATGTTATTATAAAATAAAAATTTAATCTTAAAAATGAAAATGTAATTGATGATGTATAATATAGTTATACTAATATATAGTTATACTAATAGTCTAATATTTATACTATTTGTCTAATATTATACTAATGTCAAATTTACATTTTAAAAAAATCGAAAAACCGGACCGGACCGGACTGGAAACCGATAAAACCGAAAGTACCGGTTTAGGAGGATAACCGGTGCGTAATCAGTTTTGAAAAATACAAAACCGGTCATACCGGTTTGGTCCAAAATTTTGTCTAAAACCGAACCAGACCGGACCGGTTACACCCCTAGTACAAATCTCCGCTCCAAGTATATGCATACAAGTTGTCACTAGTTTAATAGTATTTTCCTTCAAAAAAATAACATGTATCAACTAAGACAAATTAAGGTTTCCACTCAATTAGATTTGAAGATTGTATTATATTATCTTGTGTCATTAAGGAGAATGTATGTATCTATTCGTTGTGAAGCTCCTAGAAACTTGGTTACGACTATTTTTTTTTTTAAAAAAAAGAACTGATTTAGTATTTAAAAAACCAAGGATAAAATAAGTATTGAAGCTGTATTAGAACTTTTCAGAAGACTTCTATATACCGTGGATCGGTTTGATCTCAAATAGTACGGCTTTAGCGTCAAAAGAAAGCAAAAAAGAAGAAAGGTAAAAATGGCGGCCTTACTGTTTTATGTTTTTCTTGCGAAAGGCAATGGACTTGCTCAATGATTCGCCGTAGATTGCTTGTCGCAGATTGTTTCTTTTGCTTTACAGGAACAAAAATAAATAAAAATAAAAACACTCCAGATGAGATCAGTTACAAACATAGAAAATAATAGTAACCCAAGGAAGCAACGTTGAGTTAGCATTCACATGAATGGCTTTTTTATATTATATTTCTATCTAAAATCTCCAATTAAAACTTATTCTATTTATTTTAAGTAATTTTTTTGTAATGCATCATTAAATTATATATTATTTCTCTATATCATTAATTGAACATTATTTTTTATTCTATGATCTTTATTCTTTTAAAATACTTCCTTTTAATTGACTGATCAGGTATCTATTTGAAAATTTCATGAATTTCATTTATCAATTCTGTAAAAAAGTTGAAAAAAAAGACATACAAAAAGGGGAAAACTCAAATACTGATTTTATAATATTTAATTCTAAAATTTGTCTATATATCAACGTTAAGTCCTGTTTTGAGGCCACCTATATAAATTCTTATCCATATATATATATATATGATAGAATATAAACAGCTATCATCTCCATGTCATTGCCTCCGCGTCTATACCCTTTAAACGCTAAAAGATAAAGGAGCTAGTGGGGAAAAACAATTAGGGCTGGCTACTCACGTGACCAATAATAACGAATTTTCAAAAACAAAAAAGGGAAAAGAAAGGGTAAGGGGGTACGTGGTTAGCACTTATTATCAGTTACCTCCTAAACTCAATTAAGTACAACTTATCCTTTAAATTCAAGTATTTTTCTTTATTATTTACCCCCTCCATTAATTTGAAGCATTTAAATAGGAAGTAAAATATTTTTTAAGGAAAAAAAAAACTTAACACCTAATTATTCAAAGATTCTGAAAATAAATTTGAACCATTTATGCAAGAGTCCTAGAAGAGATTAAGGGCATGTTTGGACAATATCGTGCATTCCCAAAATTCTCATAATTTCTCATAATTTCATTCTCAAACATCACTCAAACATAAATACTTCTCTATTTTAAATTTTAAACTTTCATCTAATCATGATCTAATCATTGCTCAAACACAAAAGTCAATACAATTTTTATAGATTTCAATATAAAAATAATATTATATAACAAATTTTTAAGTTTATCTATTCGATCATCACTTTCACAAACTCAAATACAATAATTATTTTAAAAAATATTTTTATTCAACTTTTTTTTCTCATTTTTCAAAATTATATTTAATATTTTTTCTCAAATAATTTCACTAATATTCACAAAATTTTAAAATACTTCGAGCATCCCAACATGCCCTTAAAATTTATAGAATGGTTCAACCGTAGGGTTTATAGATGGTTCATATCACCTAAAAAATTGAGCTTTATTTAATTGTAGATATTGAACCACTCAAACACATGGGCGTAAAAATTTAAAAAAAAAAAAAAAAACTCTATTCATAATTCCCACACACTACACATTTTTTTATTTTTTTTTATTTTTTTCTCTTGTAAAATGTGTAATATATAGATGATAAGTAGAATAATTCAATTAGTTTAAAAAGAATAAAAAAAATTAAAAAAAGAAAAAGAAAAAATATAGTGTGTGGTGTGTGGAAATAATGAATAGCAAAACTCAAAAATTAATATAAAAAATTAATGCTTGGAAATCCTACGGAGGGGCGCATGGTGGTCACTGGGCTTTGAAAAACAGCAAATCGGCATTTTGCCATACTTTGGACAGAAAAACAAACAACAACTGGAAAATAAATGGCTACACTATCTCTGGTCTAGCCAGATGCGAGGAGGGAGGGAGGAGTCGAAGCTCCACCATCCCTAGGTTGGGTTTCTGTTGGGGCGACACTTGGAGAGAAAAGGGAGAGAGAGCACACTGGGAGAGAGGTACTGTCCCTCGTTTGAGTACTAAAACGATCTCCAACTTGGATGCATGTGTACTCAAACTCACCAAGTGCCAATAGTAATTATAACCTATGGTATAATTAAAACTTAGGCATCAGGTCATAAAAGTTCATCCCAACACTTAAACATGGCTTCAATACCTTAATTCTCACTAAACCATCCTTTAACCATATGCATGATGTTTCTAGCTTTCCTTACCCAAAGATGTTTCCAAACTTAGTTAAATCATACATTTTCATTCTTATATCAATCATAAAGATTTTATAAATGCACATTATTCAAGCCTAGGTAAATTAATCAAAACTTTCATAAGTTAAGCATAAACTAATCAAAATCGATATATGCTAGATGATCAACACAAGATAAAATTAAAGTCTACAATGGCATGCTTCCAACTTCAAAATTAGCCCTTTAGAATTTATTCTAGGACATTAGTTAATCATATAAAATCATATCAAGTCATGCCATGGCGAAAAATTTGATCCAAAGTAATTTATTCCATCAAAACATCAAATCTAACTGATTTGACATTCACATACTAAGCCTTAATTAAAATTAATCAAAACCTTATTCTCATGTCATAAATTAAAGCCTAACATGTCATTCTAACACTTAACAGAAGATAGGACAAGATTACTTACATAAATCGTGGTCCTTAAAGATCCCAAAACAACTTCACTGAAGAACACTCAAGAACTGCCAAGAACTTTACTCGATTTCACTTTATTGCTCACTAAGAGGGAGAAATGCTCTCAAGACTCAAGAGAAGGCTTGGAAGAGAGGTGTGGAGAAATAAAGAAGTGAGTGAGGTATTTATAGGCTTCAAAAGGGGAGGGAGATGTTGGTCTTGGATGAAGATGAGGCTTTGATTGCTGCGCATGCCCTCTAGTATAAATTTAAATTTTATTTTTTTATTTATATTATTTTAACATATTTAAATATTTTTAAAAAATTAAAAAAAATATATACTAATACACTAATGATCACTTTCTTAATCAATAATTAAAATTTTTTTTAAAAGAAATTAAATACATGAACAATCAAAATGAAGAATAAAATAAAGCCGCATAATATATAGCATTATTCTCATCAATATTGTCTCCCTTGATCATGTGGTCTTTTATGGTCCGCATTTGTCGTATATATGGTCCTTTTCAGAAATAACAGCATTACAATATTCGATAATGGCCTTCACCAAGAGACGGACCATGTTAGTTGTATGTCCATTTCGGAAACAGCTGTATACAGCTTTCGTTAATTTGCAGAGATTTAGACAGTACGTACGTGACTTTCATTATTTTTAATATTGAGACCATTTTATTTTTACGCTCCATTATTTTTTCAAGGTGATTTATGTGTCTTGTAACAGACTTTCTTTTCCGTAGATACCATTTTTTTTATTTAGCAAAATATAAGATCATGAAGGTTATTAAAATAAGAATAGTGGTCGTTTAAAGAGAAGAACATAAGTATCTCTCTCGTTTAATCAAGCATAATATAACAAAGAGCTTACTTCTTGTTCGAACGTAGGCTTTTTGTTACGAAGGCTTCTAAGTTTTTTGTTTATAAAGAAAAATTCAGCTGACCGTTAATATTATACATATGATAAAAGCGCAATGAAGAGGATGGTGAGAGATTCCTTGGGGAACCATCTTGATCCAACTCCAAGTCCTCATAAGTATTGTCTCCATTGATCACGTGGTCCATTTATGATCCTCATTGTCATATTAATGGTCCATTTATGACCTTCAACCAAAAACAGACCATGTTGGTTGTATGGTCCATTTCGAAAGCAGCTCATGTATGCCACTGACTCGAAAGATAGGTCGAGATTGAATTGGTGATAATTTTTTCCAAGCGTTACATCACTGTGCATGACATTAGCCTGCCTAAATATTAGGACGTTTATTTGGCTAATTATTAGAGTAGTATTGTTGTATGGTAACAACAATACAACGCTCTATTTGCACCACCATCTCTCGCTGCACTTGCTATTGGATTTTATTGCACATTCTTTCTTCTTGGTCTTTCTGTTGGTCCTGCAAACACGTCTCTAAATGAGATTATCACTCTAAGAGGGACTCCAACTCTTACTGCCTCAACCTCATATACTCATTCTCGCGTCGTGCGGTTTCCAAATCTTTGGTAAGATTATTAATTTATGAAGTCGAAGAGGATGAGGAGGATGAACTAAAATGCTTGAAAGATCGTCTCAAACCTTTTGTCATACTAGAGTCTGCAGTATAAGTGGAAATTGTTTTGAAATTGCCATTAGTCTGAGAAAGAAGTAGCATTTAACGTTAACCGTTTGGCCTCATATTATCTTGTCTTGCTCCTTAATTTTTTTTCCCTTCTGAAGAATAACATGCAAATTTAATTAAGCATCAACTTTCACTCGCTCAAACGTGTGAAAACAAACCTCACAATGATGACCGACAAGGGGATGCGATATCAGCACCCGTTTATTTATAACCTATTTGTGTTTGGGTTTGAGTTTGGAGGTTTAAAAACTGCTTTTAACATTCTTAAATTTCTTTTAAAGAAAAAAAAAATATTTTTGATAAATTAATAAAAACTGCATTAAGCATGTTGGATTATGGGATCCAGCGATCTCCTTTAGAGACTCGCTAAAGTACTTAATTATGAAAGTCTATTAGTGCTTGACAGTCCAATCCGCCTTGCACCTTGTGTGCACTGCGAAGCTCTTCATGCCCGCCCGTAACACGTATAGATGTGAGACTCTACGCTGTCAAAGTGTATCAAGAAATAAAATTACACTTCTGCTAACAACAATTGCTTTTGGCTGGCCTAGTGATAGGAGCTTAATCCTAACAAAGCAGTTAAAAAAAATTGAAATATTCTCAGATATTCTTAAATATTTTCTTTTAAAATATTACTCAAACATAAAATACTTTTTAATTTCAAATTTTTAACTTTTTCATCTAATCATTACAACTTTTTCAAATTTTCAAACACTATACAACTTTTTTAAATTCCAAGATAAAAATTATATTAAAAATTATATTTTAACGATATTTTAACTTTTAAATATTTTTAAACATTTTCTCTCTCATTTTCTAAAACTTAATAAAACATTGTAACTTAAATAATTTTACTATTATTCACAAATCATTACACTATTATTCATATGCATTTTGAGATAGTGTCTAAACGAGCTTAATATTGACATCATGTTATTTTTACACTCCATTATTTTTTAAAAAGGTGATTGATGTGCCTTGTAGCAGATTTTCTTTCGTGCATATCATCACTTTTTTATTAAGGAAAAAATAAGTATAATTATTTAAAAATAAAAAGTGTATATCAGATAAATAAAAGATAATGAAGGTTATTAAAAATGAATAGTGGTTGTTTAAAGCTGGGAAGAACAAAGTCACAACTCTCTCTGATAAAAACATAGGCTGGTTGTTACGAAGGCTTTTTTATAGTTATCCACCAGCTTCTCATGAATCAGTTCCGTTTGAATTTAGAGATGAGTTGATATAGTTTTAGATTAATTGAATAAAATATTATTAGAATTATTTTTAATATTATTATTTTTTGAGATTTGAAAAAATTAAATTATTTATTATATTTTATGTAAAAATTTAAAAAACTTATAATGATAAGATGAGTTGAGATAAATTGAAATGAGTTCTGAATGCAAACAAGACAGATTTTCGCTCGTATGACGGCTGTTTTACGAGCGAAGATTTAGATAAGTATAAAAGAGATTGATCTTTAAACAACGGTCACGGACTCGAGGCCATAGCCCACCTTCATGAACCTAGACCACGATGTTGGCATCGACGGCGGTTAGCCACTTGGGGCCGGTCGTGAATCATGACATGGACTCTGAATTTTATTTACTACTGCCAAAGTACTTGCCAAGGTATCTCATCTTTAGTAGTACTACTTCAACAGCCTCCAAATTATAATTATTCTTACTCAAGTTTTAACTAAGAAAGTAAATTAATTATGAAATGGTAACAACAAAATAAGGACATGCACTAACTGGTCGGCATGTTTATTGATATGGTTTCCGATGGAACTCAACCGAAATTAAGAGTGCAATGAAGAGGATGGTGAGAGATGCCTAAAGGAGCTATGCATCTTGCTCCAACTCCAGCTTCTCATCGATAGGGTAGTGCTAGTGTGTCGCCCAGTTTTGATTGCTGGTCGTGCCTTCTAGTACAAATTTAATTTTTTATTTTTTAATTGATATTTTTTAACATATTTAAATATTTTTTTAAAAAAAATATATACTAATGATCACTTTCTTAATCAGTAATTAAAAAATTTTAAGAAAAAATTAAATACATGAACAATCAAAATAAATAATAAAATAAAGCCGCATAATAGCCTATTCTCATCAATATTGTCTCCCTTGATCATGTGGTCTTTTTATGGTCCGCATTTGTCGTATGGTCCTTTTCAGAAATAACTGCATTACAATATTCGATAATGGCCTCACCAAGAGACGGACCATGTTAGTTGTATGTCCATTTCGGAAACAGCTCATGTATACAGCTTTACGGAAATGAACTTTAGAGATTGTATAGATCACATCTTTTCCAAGCCTTGCGCCACTGTACATTACCTCAGCCTGCCTAAATTGAGCCGACACGGGAATGCCCAAGTGTATCTTAGTATTGACTTAAAAAAAAAGTTTTTACTTTTTACTTGAGCCGTCCAAAAAATCTTCGTAAGGTCATGGGCATTCAAGCCGATTGAGGGCACACTGCCTACATGGGCCAATTAAAATCATGCAATAATTTTAATTTTGCTGGATGATTGTAATATTCTTTCATGGGAGTTTGGAAGCCTCGTGGCTTATGGATAATTTATTTGGTGATGTCGTTTTAATTTTTGGTGCTGTTTGAATTACTGACTAACCTTTCATTTTTCAGATGCGAATTATTATTTGCACACTATTATATTACATGTATGCAAATACTTGTTTTCACAATGTATTAGGAGTGTGTGACTCAAACGACCAACGTCCCGGCGTCATGACTTCTACCAAAGCACAAACAAGAATCAAGGGCATCACATGAAGTTCATAAAAATTATATTAGTTTTTGTGTTTAGATAAGGATACGACAATTATTAAATAAAAATTTGAAATTTATAAGTATTTTGTATTTAGGTGATGGATGAGAATGAAATAGAATTTTAAAAATTATATATCTCATCTCAATTACTAACCGATTAAAGCTCAAAATTTGGATCAAGGGACTGATTTAGATTTATATTTCTACTTTCTTGGGGTCTGCAGTATAAGTGGAAATTTTTGGGAAATTGCCATTAGTTTGAGAAATAAGTAACATTTAACATTAATCGTTTGGCCTGATAATTATGATCTTGTACTACTCCTGAATTAACTCGCTCAAATTACGTGCGAAAGCAAACCTCACAATGACCGACACGCGCCGCACCCGTTTACTTATAGCCTTTTTGGGTTCGAGTTTGGAGGTTTAATAACTGTTTTTAACCTCCTAATTAAAATCTCTTTTAAAGAAAAATAATGATCTTTTGATAAATTTATTAAAAGTGCATTAAGCAATTAAAAAAACTGAAAGTCTAAGACCCGTTTGGATAGTGATATATATGAGGTGAGAAGATTTTATATAAAAGTTAAAAGTTGAATAAAATATTATTAGAATATTATTTTTTAATATTATTATTGTTTTAGAATTTGAAAAAGTTGAATAGTTTATTATATTTTATGTGAAAATTTTAAAAAATTATAATGATGAGATAAAATAAGATGAAACCGTTTCTGTATCTAAACAAGAATTAAAAATTTTGCCAAATTGAAGATTTTGTTGAAAACCTCCTGCAAATAACTTTGAAAGCGCTTTAGGTGCGCATGTTTAGCAAATCATGACTTTTCTCCATTCAGCAGTCATTACTTTATAAGGAGTAAATCATATGATGGGATTTTGAATCATTATTTTTTAATATTGAAAGATTTAGACACACTCCATATATTTCATTATATTTTGGTCTTATTTATTTACACAAATATTCTTATATATTCTCAAATATTTTCTTCCGAAATATCAATCAAAGTACTTGCCAAGGTATCTCATCTTTAGTAGTATTCCTTCAACGTACAGCGCCCTCCAATTTATAATTATTCTTATTCGAGTTTTAAGTAAGAAAGTAAATTAATTATAAAGTGGTAACAACAAAATAACGACACTAATTGGTCGGCACGTTTGTCGACAAGAACATAAGTATATAAGATAAATAAAAGATCCTGAAGTTTATTAATATAAGAAATATAGTGGTCGTTTAAAGAGAAGAACATAAGTATCTCTCTCGTTTAATCAAGCATAATATAACAAAGGCTTACTTCTTGTTCGAATGTAGGCTTTTTGTTACGAAGGCTTCTAAGTTTTTTGTTTACGAAGAAAAATTCAGCTGACCGTTAATATTATACATGTGATAAAAGCGCAATGAAGAGGATGGTGAGAGATGCCTTGGGGAACCATCTTGATCCAACTCCAAGTCGTCAATATTAGTATTGTCTCCATTGATCAGGTGGTCCATTTATGATCCTCGTTGTCATATTAATGGTCCATTTATGACCTGCAACCAAAAACAGGCCATGTTGGTTATATGGACAATTTCAAATAATTTTTAAATTTATAATATTTTTATTTAAATTTTTCTCTTCCATTTTTTAAAAATCAAAAAAACATATTAGCTTAAATTAATTTACTACTATTTACAAATTATTTAACTAGCATTCACAAATATTATGAGATATTTTTAGTTCCACTCCCTTCTTTGTTCAACAATCATTATTTTATGAGTAATACTACATGCAATTATAGAGTGCGCAAGCGCCTTGTAATCGCTTTGAAAAAGAAAGAGGTCTACTATAATTTTTTTTTTTTTTATGTAGGTCTCGTAGTTATTCATTTTTTTTTCAAAGTGATTACGTGACGCTTGCATAATTACGACTACAACTATCATTTCTCTTATTTTATAGGAAATTGATAGGTATACCGATAAAGAGTACTTATCATTTGTACCAATTATTTTTTTAATAGTATTTGTGTCTGTTTATTTTTTAGTATTATGTTTGTTTGTTTTTGTATTTTCGTAATAAATAAAATATATAAAAATGCTTTAGAAAAGAGAAAGCAAATTACAGTCAGATCCTTTTATTGGTGGCTCTAGCACCACTCATAAATTTATTGCAAGTTTGTTTGTTGATTATTAAATATACTATCCGTTTCACATCATCTTACGTTCGCTAGTAATATGGGATGAAAATTTTATGAAGATTACTAAAATGGTATGAATAGCAATGAAATGATTTGAGTTAAGATGTTTTATTGAGTTTTGAAAAATGAGAGAGAAAATTTTGAATAAAAATATTATAAAGTTAAAAATTTGTTTGAATATAATTTTTTAATATAATTTTGTTTCGAAATTTGAAAAAAATGTATTGTTTTTTATATTTTATTTGAAAGTTTGGAAAAGTTATAATATAATGATTAGAAAAAAAAGTTGAATATTTAAAATTGAAAAGTGTTTTGTATTTGAGTGATATTTGAAAAAGAAATTATAAAAAATTTTGCGATGAGATTAGATATGGGTATGAACTCATCCCGCTTTTCAAACATGACCTTAATGCAAAAAGGAGAGTAGGAGATGGATTTAATTAATCTGATTATTTTTTTGACTTCTAGAAACTAAATTACATTATACAAATGGTGTTGTCCTCTTCGCTCTTTCGGTGGACCAAATCTTTGCTGCATCTGTCGACTCTTATTGCTTGGGGGCTGGGCAGAGGTCCCATGGAGACCAGCTTCAATCAAAACTTAAATTGGTGACTATTCTTGTGGTTCTAAGTCAATGGCTTTTGGAGGGGCTTTTCTATCCCTACAAGACGGGCCTAATAGTATCAGTTGAGGCCTGTACGAGAAGCCCAGTAATTCAGAAGATAAAGGGCAAGCTGTGCACCTGCCACCATGGAGTCGCACTTCACATTAGGATTGATATAGTAATTGTCAAGAGTAGCTGAAGACTGCTCCAGCTAAGGGAATAGAGCGGGATATTCGCCCAAGTATGGTAATTCCTCTTGGGACCTGATAATCAAAGCCCGATAATTAAGGGAGAAGATCAAGCTGCTAGTTGATCTTTATCCGGTAAGATCCTTTCCTATATAAAGAGATAATGTTGGTGATTCAAGGTATCTTTTTCCCAATTCCACATTATAGTGCAATACACGCATATTTCTAACTTAGGTATCGGAGGAGCATCAGGATGCTAGGCCGTCGTCTTTCTTGTCACAGGTTGATCTTGTCGGTCAGTAGGGTGTGAAACACTTCTTCAATAGTGACATCGTATGTGGGATCGTCCTTCTTGAGATGTATCAACGTGATTATCACATGCCTACTATGACACGTTCCCAAGCAACTCGTGATTAGGAAGTCACTTCGGCAAACATGGAAGCACGATTTTTTGGAGATGGAAGAGCGGCTAAAGAAGATGACTCTAGAGATTGAGGCCCTTCAATGGGAAAATGAGAACCTAAGGCAAAAAGACCCTGAGCCACAGTGAGCAACCAAATGCCGAGGCACATAGTGCTAGCGGGATGAATGTCAAGGAAGTGGAGAAGAAGTTGCACGTCAAACTATGCAGTCATCGACAAATTGAGGAAATGGCCATTCCAAGATCCAATTGATCACTAGAAAAATCTTAAAGCACACATGAATCTCCAAGTTTCCCTGGAGAGAAAGCATGTCGCTCCTTCCCTTTCATAGAAAATAAAATATAATATAAAAGAAGATGGAGAAGAGAGAAAGTGGGAAAGAGACTTTGAGGGTTACATTTTTTCTTTCTCAATTGTTACTAAATACAAGGCATACATCCTTATTTATAGAGAAATTACATTAAGATAAGATAAAGTAAATATTTAAAACATTATGAAAATCAAATCAAAATAATATCAACTCAAAGTGATTTGATAATTATGAAAATCAAATCAAATTATTGACTTGATATTATCTTCAACATCTCTCATCAAACTAAAGCTAGAGAACTTTGAAATCTTGAGTTTAAAATTTGAAAGTAGTCTTCATATTCATTAATTAATCACCAATGAGATTGATGTCGGTGATGAAATGGCTAGCAACTGGAACATCAAATCTGGAGATGTGGCCAACAATATGTTATATATGGCCTTGGTCAACTATTTGACCAAAATCAAAAAGCCAAAATTGGATCTAGGGTTTCAAACAATGCTCACAAAAGATCAAAATCTAATAAAAAATGTATCACAACTAATAGAGATACTCCATGCCATGAAGACTGAGATTCTTGGCTGAGGTGAGGAGGAATGGGAGATGTCATTTTTCTTGGCCTTCTTGGATCCACTGCTGAGGGAGTCCCGTATCTTTACTTCCCCCCCTTCCCCCGGCCGCGGAAGTGGACTTGGCGATGGTTCCCTGTTGGGAATATGATGAACAAGCTAGTGTAGACATCCTTGGCAGGGGCGAAGAGCCTCTTCGTGCAGATGAGTCCCCAGCCCATCCTTTGGTTAGCAAGGACAAGGTCTCCATTCCCGAGCCCCCATCAACGATTCCACAAGGCCTGATGCTGTTTCGTTGGCGGTGCCTTTGGAGGCAGTCCCCCTCTCAGAGGCAGGAGCTTTGGGTGAGTGTCGGTCGAAGGTTAAATAGTTTCAAAGAGATATGGCGCCTGGAGCGAGCTTCGGGACTGAGGAGGTGGACGAACTTCAGAAGTCATGTTGTGAGCTTCAATCCAAGAACTCTTGATGTTGCAATAGTACGCCTCTGATGAAAGGTCGCACAACTACCTTTAGAGGGCTTATACAAGGCTCAACATATCCTGGAAGTGCAAGTTGTCCCTACTCACAGCTTCGACCAAAGAGGTGAGGAACTTGGACAATGAGGTGGTCGTTACCAAAGCTGACGCGTGCATGTGGGACATGTGGATAAAGGAGCTCGAGAAGGAGTTGGAGGCCGTTAAGCACAAGCTGGTCTCTTGGAACTTGGTCATGAAAGATCTGAGGTCTGACTTGGAGGACGTTCAGAATGTTATCCACGACCTAGCCAAATTAGTTCATAATAAGGCTTGGGGCTACGGCTACAAGGAAGGCCTAGAAAGGTTGAAGGATCACATGCTGGTGAATCCCCAGGAGGACATGCCGACGTTCAAGATGATAAAGCTTCAGCCGGATGCCAAGGTCCTTCGGTACGCCAACTCCATTGGCAAGAAGAAGATGCCAAATGCTTTCCCCAATGAGCCAGAGTCGAACCTTGAACCCAAGAACTGACACTTGCCCCTTGTTCTTCCTTCTTTTCTTTTTCTTTTTTTCTTTTTTGAATGGAGGTGTAAAGACATTATTTCATGTTCATATATACAATTTGATGTTGGATTCAAATTCCTTGCTCAACCCATGCTGGGTTTTCTTTTGCCTTCTTGGCTGCAAATGCACATAGAATTAGACCTACACGACCCTTTGCCTTGTCTCTTTTAGCCACCCTCCCTGTCATTTGTCTCATGGTTATGTGTGAGAGACCGTGTTCTGGTGAGGATTTGGTGAGGAAGGGCAGTTGGACAACCTACCCCTGGCTTCGATAAGGCTGGGTAGCTAGAGGTTTGGTCTCGTCTGCTAGCTCGTCACGAGGGGGCCCGACAGTCTAATGAATCGGCCTGATTAGCCTTGTGTGATACCCCATATGATAAGGATAAAGGTAGGTGGTAAGTGGGATCCCACATTGCTTGGAATGGAGAAGTTCTTGCTCTTTATAAGGTTTTAATGAGGCTCCAATTATATTATTGACTAGTCCTTTTGGAGTATAGCTCGTGTGGTTTGGGCCTTCCATTGGGGCGTTACAAATGGTATTAAAACCTATCCCAACCAGTATGCCACGAAATTCATGGAGTTGTCCCATTCCGCCAATTACTTAATTCCAGATGAGGAGAAGAAAGTTGAGAAGTTCAAGCGCAGCCTAGATCGCAGGATTAGGTAACGTGTACATACTCTCAGGATTCAGAGTTTCATGGTCACCCAAGCTACCATTGCTAAAAAGGATATTCAAGAGAATATCGACTACAACAATCAAAAGAAGCGCTAGCAACAATGGCAACAATTCCAATCGTTGTCAAATAGAGACAAGAGGCCTCATAGCGAGAATAGTCAAGGGCAACCACCAGCAAGAAAAACTTACCCCACGTGCCAAACATGTGTAAAAAGACATTTGGAAAAATGTCTGTGTGGCTAGAATGCATGCTTCAAGTGTGGGAAATTGAACCATCTAACTCGAGACCACCCAATAAGAAACCTATAACACCCCGCTTAATTAACTCTTGATTAACCCTTAAGTAATCTAGATTAGGCTCTTAATTATGGGTTAATCACTTTTATTAAGGTTGATAGTGGGATTAGCATTAATATTGATACTTTGGTGTTAATGAGCTAAGGATTAGAGAGCCGAGCCTATTAGTAATTTTGGTGAGACTTTTTAGGATCCAAGTGCATTCATAGGCCTAGCCAATCAAAACCTTGAACCAAGCCCTTAGGAAATCAAGGCTAGTTTTGGCCCAAGAATAGATTGGCATAAGGCCTATTGGTGTAGATTGGACTCTTGGCCCTTTTCAAGCCCATATAGCCCAAAGCCATGTTTGGACTCATTTCACCATTCAAAGACCAAAGGCCCAATACACCATACCATTGGTTTCCTTAAGCCCAAATCACACTCAAAGTACCCAAATTAAGTTTGAAAATTTGGCTAAAGCCATTAACCATCATACTTAAGGTTAGTACACTTTAAGTCATGCTTTGAAGCTTAATCATGCTTAGTCTTTTTTTAAACTTTTTAATTCAAACTTTTTTTAATTAGTATTCCCTTAAACCATGATTAGACCATGTTAATACCTTAGCTAAACCATCCCACATGTTATTAAGAAAAATGACATAACATGCCCAAACCATGCTTCAATCAGTTTTATGCATTGCCCTTTGCATTGCTTGGACTGTTTTGCCCTTAGGTACAACATTTTTGTAGTTTGTTCTCAAGAGTAATATGGTTTTTAAACACCTCATGCGACCCTCCCAAACTCAGTTTGAATCTTGGACGAAATTGGTTGAATCAACCAACTCAAAGAACCAAACCGGGTGCACCTTGGTCTAGTTTGTGTAGAAACCGTTTGGATTGAATTTGAACTAGCATCCTGCCATGGTTTGCACCACCACCCCACACCACCTCTTTCTCCACCCAATCAAAAAGAAGTCTCATGACCATCATGAAGGATTTTGACTCATTTTTGCTGTCCAAAAACATTCAAAACCGAACTGATTTTCTATCACCACAAAATCACCTCCATCCACCGGTTTTCAAGGGTGGTTTGAGGGATCTTCTGCCACCCAAATGATGCCCCACCACCTAGAGTAATCTACAGGACCATTTCAGCTACTATGTAGAGGAAATGATGGTGGTTTAGGGCACTATTTCATTCTGAAAAAGTGAACTAAGCTCATGCAAGCAAATCTGAAAATTTTTCAGATTTGAGCACCTCTCACTTCACCCAATCACCAAGCACCCAAGCCAACGCCCCTCACCCCTTGGCCTCCTATAAATAATTTCCTTCCCTTCTCATTTCATCCACATCATATCTCCAAACATCTTCTTGAGCCTTGAGAGCACTTTCCCCTCTTAGAGATCAAAAGAGTGCAAACTGAGTGAGTTTTGATGAGTTCTTGAGTGTTCTTGTGTAAGGCAGTCTAGAGTTCTTGCAAGGCCACCAAATTTGTAAATTTTCTTGATTTTGATCTCAGCTAGCATTTCAAGTTTTTTTTTTAAGTGTTGGCGCTCAATTTAGTGGAGTTTTGAGAAGGTTATGATGCTTAATGCAAAATCGGGTCAATTAAATGAAGGCTTGAATGATTGAATGTTTTTAATTGGAAATTCAGCTATTGCATGTCCTAAGCATGATTTGATACGATCTATAATTGTCTTAACATAATTATGGAAGGTCAAATCTATGGTTAGAAGTATGCCATGATAGGTTTTAAATATATCTTGTTTTGAGTATCAAAGCATGAATCGGTTTTAAAGCATATTGGTAATTAAGAATTTTTAGCTTTGATTAAGTATTGGGATGAACTTCATAACTCAAGGATTAGATTTCATAATGTCCTTAAAGATGTTATTTATCATTAATGATTAAATAAAACCTCATATGCATGCATTCATAGGAATCAATAGTTGAAATTACACATAGGCATCAACTAGGATGCATACCACGGGTTGGGACTAATTGGACAAGTTTCACTTTAAATTTTAAAAATACAAGGGCATAGATGATTTTAGAATGCCAAAATTATGAAGTCTATGAAATTTGGTTAAATCTGGAGTTCGTTTGAAATTAGTAAAAATTTAGAGCCTAAATGGTAATTTTTGAAAGTTTAGGGATATTTTTATAAATTTTTAATTTTTGAAGCCTTTGATTTTGAACCTATTCGTGAGAGTATTAACCCTAACGTAGTGTACACATGATTTACACAGCAATGACACTAATTTCAAATTTCTCCAGAAGTTGATAAGTTGACTTCTAATTTACACCTTTGATAAATTATTTATGAATTATTGATAAATACATATTTCATACTTCAATTATCATTTTTAACATAAATTATCATATTATATGATACATTGAGAGCATACTTACATGACATGCAATATTTTTTATCCTTTTTGCACATTACATTTATAAATGTCATTTTTGCATGAAATTTATTACATATGCACATGTCATAAGAAACAATTTTCAAAGCATAGCATGAAAATCATTTTGTCACTACCCCAAAGGCCAGGATAAGAAATTATCCTGATGGAACTCCTCTGTACACTCTGGAGTGTTTAATAATAGAGTGGTAACCCCTAAGTTGATGAAGAACAGTCAACAAGCTTCGTATGGGTTCTTATAAAAGAACACCAGAGCGAAGTCAACATGTTATGACACCTAACGCTGGTGGGTGTATATGTTATGAATTTTATGATGTTATGTTATATTTACTAATGCATTGAGAATGAGTCTATAGACAACATAGTTTCAACTTAAGTTATACTACGGTCACCGATAGGTACTCACAATGTATATAGAGAATTGTGACTTTACCACACGTTATGTTATTAATTAAGATAATGATGTAAGTCTATACAGATGAAATTTTATGATGAAATTTTTATAAAGAAGTTATGTTTTTTTTTAAATGATGACGAAATTACTTACTGAGTAAAACCCGTGTCTCCATATTTTTAAAAGATGTTGAGGAATTTGGATGAGAGATATGCATATTGATTTTCTACATCTCATGCATTGCATATTTATCATTTTTCATGATTGATTTATTTTTGTGTCAGTTAGTTGTTTAACTTATTGAGATTTCAACTAAATCTCACCCTTTTATGGAACCATATCATTCCACTCGGAATAATAGAAGTTGTGTCAAAGATCGATCAGGACGAGATAAATAGAGTACTGGATTCGCATGATTGAGGAGGAGCTAGATCTGTAGAGGAAGCTGGACTTAATTTTGATGTTCATAGCCTAAATCCTTTATAATTTAGATCGCATGAAGAGAATGATATGACTTTGTATATAGGTCTATGCTACTTTAGTACTTTGAACATGATGATTATCTAATGAAGTTGGGATGTTTTAGTTATTTTGGCATATTTTTCACCTTAACCTTTTATTTTTGCTGTGATTATTGCATACTACTAGTTGCATGCTAGGATGCATTGCATATTAACTGATATGAACGGGGATATATAACTTTGTGTTGCATGTCCCGACACTCTAAGTCTCTGTTCCATCCCAAGCGGAGATTGGAGGAGTCACAAAACCCAGAGAACCAAGAAGGAGTGAAGGCCAAACGATGACATCTACAACAAGAGTATATTTCTCTCACCCCTAATGACGTTGCGAAGTCAAACGATGTAGTGATAGGTACCTTTCCTTATCCTAAGTTTAGATATGTATATAGTATGATGCATAAATTATATGATCTTTGTAGTTCTAAGTCATTATGACATTCATATAGGTACATTATTGTTATTTTCACGTCATGCCTCCATTTTATTCGATTCTGGTTCCACTCATTCTTTTATTTCCAATCATTATATATCTTTGACTGAGAAAATACCCAACCCATTAGAACCTAATATATATGTTGCTACTCCCTCGAGAGATCATATCGTGTGCAATTCTATTCTGATTCGATGTCCAATAAAGATTCAATGGTGGATTCTAACTGCGGGCTTGATCGTATTTAATATGTCTAGATTTGACGTGATTCTGGAAAGGGACTAGTTGTCCCAAAATAGTGCCTGTGTGGATTGTTTTATTAAGAGAGTAGTCTTTAAACTCACAGATGGAGAGAAGTTTAGTTTTCAGTCATCACGAGAAAGTTCCCCTCTTCCTTTAATTTCAGCAATGCAGGTCACCCGATTATTGAGACAATGGTGCACAGGATTCCTAGCGAGTTTGGTTTTACCACCAACAGATGGAATAAAAGTTGAGGACATAAAAGAAGTTAGAGAATCTAGCGACATGTTTCCAGAGGATCTTCAATGGTTGCCTCCTGATAATGGAGTAGAGTTCCCAATTGATCTCACTCTAGGAATAACACCTATATCCAAAGCACCTTACCGCATGGCTCCAATTGAGTTAAAGGAGCTCAAGGATCAATTACAGGAGTTACTAGAAAAAGGTTTCATACACCCCATAGTATCCTCGTGCCTCCAATACTTTTCGTGAAGAAGAAGGATGGGTCTATGCGATTGTGTATTGACTAGAGGGAGTTAAATAAGATGACTACTTAGAACAGATACACTCTACAATGGATAGACAACTTATTCGATCAACTACAGGGAGCACAAGTTTTTTCTAAGATAGATTTGCGATCTGGATATCATCAATTGAAGGTTAAGGAGACAAATATGCAAAAGACGGCTTGTTGGACACAATATGGGCATTATAAATTCCTTGTTATGCCCTTTGGTTTAACTAATGCCCTTGCAGCTTTCATAGACCTTATGAATAGGGTATTTAAAGACTATTTGGATAAGTTTGTGATAGTCTTTATCGATGATATTCTAATTTACTCGTGAAGTAGCAAAGAACATGAGGATCACTTGAGGATTGCCCTTGAGACACTAAAAGAAAAGAAGTTGTATGCGAAATTTAAGAAATGAGAGTATTGGTTGCAAGAGATCGCCTTATTAGGACATGCGGTGTCAGCAAAAGGAATTTCGATGGACCCAACAAAAATTGAGGCAATGGTAAAATGGGTCAAGCCTAGTAATGTTAATGAAGTACGGAGTTTCTTAGGCCTTGCGGGTTACTATAGGAGATTTGTAAAAGGGATTTTGAGTATCGTCACTCTGATGACAAAGTTGACAAGGACGGATGAGAAGTTTTTATGGACAAATGAGTGTGAAGAGAACTTCCAAGAATTGAAGAAAAGACTAGTGACTGCACCTGTTCTCACAGTCCCCTTGGGAAATGGAGGATTTGTTATGTACAACGATGCTTCATTGAAGGGTTTAAGTTGTGTTTTAATACAGAATGGAAAAGTTATTGCATGAGTTTCCTAACAATTGAAAAATATTATGAGCAGAATTACCCGACCCACAATCTGGAACTTGCAGAAGTAGTGTTTGCTTTGAAAATATGGGGACATTATCTTTATGGTGAGAGGTGTGAGATTTATACCAACCAAAGGAGCTTGAAATATTTCTTCACCTAGAAAGAGCTAAATATGAGACAACGTAGGTGGTTGGAACTCATTAAGATCTATGATTGCAGTATTAACTATCATCCGAGCAAAGCAAACGTTGTAGCAGATGCACTTAGTCGAAAATCATCCTCTAGTACCCTAGCTATGATGTACACTCTAAATAGCATATACTGTTGGACATGGAGCGAGTAGGTATTGAGGTAATCCAAGACACTTGATCTAAAATAAATAGTTTGACCTTAGGCTCAACATTGATAGATCAAATTAAGGTCGCCCAAGCTAGTGATATAGAAGTTTTGAGGATTAGAGGGAAAATATCATAAGGTAAGAGAGTTGATTATTTAGTATCAGATGATCGCACCCTGAGATTTAGAGGAAAATTATGTGTACCCAATGATAGAGAAATCAAAGATTTGATCTTGAGAGGAGCCCACTGTTTAGTGTACATAATTCATTAGAGGAGTACCAAGATGTACCGAAATTTAAAATAGCACTTTTGCTGGTATGGGATAAAGTGAGAGATAGTGACTTATGTAGCACAGTGTCTAACATGTCAACAAGCCAAAGCAGAGCATAACAGACACTTAGGTATACTTCAACTACTCCCTATTCCAGTGTGGACTTGGGATGAGATCGGGATGGACTTTGTTTTAGGGTTTTTGAAGGTGCTAGGAGGATAGGATGTAGCATGGGTAATAGTTGATTGACTCTTAAAGTCAACTCATTTCATTCCAATTTAGATGACGTACTTCGTTCATAGATTGGTTGAGTTGTACGTTAGAGAGATTGCCAGATTACACCAGATACCATCTACAATCATCTCTTGCAGAGATACCTAACTTACAGGAGGAGTTGGGAACTAACCTAACTTACATCACAACATTTCATCCTTAGACCGATGGTCAATCAGAGAGAACAATTTAATCCTAGAATATATGCCTAGAGCGTGAGTGATGGAGTTTAAAAGGAGTTGGATTAAGTATCTACCCTTGATCGAGTTTGCATATAAGAACACTTACCAAGAAAGTATTCAGGCGGCACCACATGAAGTACTCTACAAACATAAATGTACGCCGCCCCACTACTAGGATGAAGTGGGAAAGCAGAGGATACCGGGACAAGAAGTTATACAAGACGTGTGAAAAAATATCAGTCATCAGAAAGAAGCTCACAGTAGCATAAGAGTGACAGAAGAAATATGCGAACCAACAGAGATATGAGAATTAGAATTTGACGTAAAAGATAAGGTACTCCTAAAGGTTGCTCCGATGAAAGGGATAATGATATTTGGTAAAAAGGAAAAGTTGAGCCCGAGGTACATAGGTCCTTTTGAAATCTTGGAAAGAATAGGTGCAGCAGCTTACAGACTAGAACTTATACCTCACTTATTGGTAGTACACAACGTATTTCATGTCTCTATGCTATGAAACTATGCCCCAAATCCCACACATGTGTTGAAGTATAAGCCCCTTTAGATTCGAGATGACCTCACCTGTGAAGAAGTCCCAGTAAGAATATTAGTGCGGAAAGTCCAAGTGCTAAGAACCATAACTATTCAAATGGTATCATAGCCTATCCCAACCAGAAGTATGGGACTTGAGTCATACTACCTATAACGGACAAGCCCGACGAAGACGTATGGAATTTAAGAAGAGAGATTGTGATACCTCATATGATAAGGATAATAGTAGGTAGTGAATGAGATCCCACATTTCTTGGGAATGAAAAGTTCCTGCTCTTTATAAAGTTTCAATGTGGCTCCAATTATATCACTGACTAGTCTTTTTGGAGTATAGGTCATGTGGTTCGGGCTTTCCATTGGGGTGTTACACCCTGGGCGAGGCGTGACTTGTCCTCTTTTTGCGAGGGATATTCAACCGTGCTGGAAGAGTCGAACTGGTTAACATAAATAGCTCAAGTTACGAGCGTAAGTGTTGCCAACCTGAGTCATTCATGGGCTCGTTGCAAAAAAGGTTGGGCAGTCGAGTGACTCATCCCGAATCTTAACCCTTCTCGCCTCTCGACGAGGAACTAACAGGGTCGGGCGGTCCTTGACCTTTCTCACCTATGAGTACGTCACGGGGGAGGTCGTACAGTCAAGGGGCTTGTCTCGCCTACTGACTCTTGGTGAGGGATTGGTAGGGTAAGGCTTTCCTTAAACTCTCCCGCCCGTGAGTTCATCACAAAGGAGGTCGTGCAGTCGAGAGGCTTGTCTCACCTGTTGACTCTCAACGAGGAACTGGTAGGGCTAGGTCGTCCTTAACCCTTCTCGCCCAAAAGTTTGTCACAAGGGAGGTCCAGTAGTCCTGGGACGTGTTCTATCTATTGACTCTCGGTGAGGAACTAGTAGGGTAGGGCAGTACTTGATCTTTCCCACCCACCAGTCCATCACAAGGGAGGTTGGGCAGTCTAGGGACTTGTCTCGCTTGTTAACTCTTGGCGAGGGACTGCTACTCGACCATGTCCCTTCTCGCCCATGAATTCATCACGAGGGAGGTTGGGCAGTCCTAGGACTTGTCCCGCATCTCGGTCCTCAGCGAGCAATTGGTAGGATCGGGTGCAGTCCTTGACCTTTCCCGCCCGTGAGTCCTTCACGAGGGAGGTCGGGCAGTCGAGGGGCTTGTCTCACCTGTTGACTCTTGGTGAGGGACTGGTAGGCTAAGGCTTTTCTTAACCTCTCCCACCCGTGAGTTCATCACGAGAGAGGTTGAGTTGTCTAGGGACTAGTCCCGCCTGTTAACTCTCCATCTCGCCAATGAGTTTATCACAAGGGAGGTCAGGCACTCTTAGGACTTGTCCCACCTCTTAGTCCTCAATGAGAAATTGGTAGGTTTAGGTGATCCTTGACCTTTTTTGCCTATGAGTCTGTCACAAGGGAGGTCGAGCAGTCGAGGGGCTTGTCTCGCCAGTTAAAACTTGGCGAGACACTAGTAGGGTCGAGCTATCCTTGACCTTTCATCCACACGAGTTCGTTGCAAGGAGTTTGGGTAGTTTAGGGACTAGTCCCGCTTGTTGACTCTTAGCGAGGGATTGGTAGGGTCGAGTGGTCCTTGACCTTTCTCACCCACGAGTTCATCGCAAGGGAGGTTAGGCAATCTTGGGACTTGTCTCGCCTCTTGGTCCTCAACGAGAAATTGGTAGGGTTGGGCGATCCTTGACCTTTCACGTCCATGAGTCAATTGTGAGGGAGGTCAAGCAGTCAAGGGGATTGCCCCGTCTGTTGACTCTTGGTGAGGGACTAGTAGGGTTTGGGCTATCCTCGACATTTCCCACTCTTGAGTTCGTCACAAGGAGGTCGAGCAGTCTAGGGACTAGTCCCGCTTGTTGATTATAAGCTAGGGACTAATAGGGTTGAGTGGTCCTTGACCCGTCTAGCACGTGAGTTCATCATGAGAGAGGTCAGGCAGTCCTGGGACTTGTCTTGTCTCTTAGGTTATGTTTGGGGGCAAAGATGAGAAATCTCATCTCTGTCTCATCTCATCTCATCATTATGTTTTTTTCAAATCCCCATATAAAATATAATAAACAATTCAACTTTTTCAAATTATAATTCAACTTTTTCAAATCCCAAAACAATAATAATATTAAAAAATAATATTTTAAACTTTCATCTTAACACTATTCACAAAATTTTTAAAAATTCTTATCTTATCTCAACATCCAAACCTAGTCCTTAATGAGAAATTGGTAGGTCTTAACAAAAAAATCTCCTTAAATGCTTTGTGTTACATGGGTGGGGTAGCTCTTTCCCTTGGGAGTTTCAAAGTCGATAGGAGCCCAAACAGTCATTGGTCGTGAAGACGTATGGACCTTCCCATCGCAGCCCCAGCTTCCCTTCTTCTTGGGTAGTCATCCCTGTCTGTCTCAATAGCAACTCACCAACCTTAAAAGATCTTGGTCAGACTCCCTTGTTGAAATAGTGTTCAGCCCTTTCTTTTGTTGATCCCCATTCTCATCTCGGCCTCTTGCCTTATCTTTTCCTACAAGTCGAGCTGTTCTTCCAATTTATTGTCGTTGGAGCCTTGTTCGAAGTGTTTAACCCTGTAAGCTGGCATCCCGACTTCGACGGGCACCACCGCCTTGTGTCTGTAGGTGAGGGTGAAGGGGGTTTCACCCATTGGAGTCTTGACTGTGGTCCAGTAGGCCTACAACACCTTGGGAAGCTCTTCTACCCAAGCTCCTCTGTCCAAGCCCCTTTCTTCACGGTAAGCTTTTTCTTGAGTATCCCGAGCAACGTCTTGTTGGTTGCCTCAACTTGCCCGTTGGCCCGGAGGTGTCCCAAGATGAATATTCAAACTTGATTCTCAAGTCTCTACAACAGTCGCTGTAGTGGTCTGAGTCAAACTGCCTCCCGTTGTTTGAGATTATGTAGCGAGGGATGTCGACCCTGCACACCACTGTCTTCCACAAGAATCGGGTGATGTTGCTCACCATTATTGTTGCCAGTGCTTCGGCCTTTACCCACTTGGTGAAGTAGTCTACGGCAACAACCATGAATTTTACACCTCCCTTGCTAGGAGGTAGGGGACGGACTAGGTCAACTCCCCACTGTGCGAATGGCCATGGTGACATGATCGACTTCAGCTCTTTTGGCAAGCAGTGAGGTATTTGGGCGTAACTT
This sequence comes from Pterocarya stenoptera, assembly GCA_003123785.1. NCBI lineage: Eukaryota > Viridiplantae > Streptophyta > Magnoliopsida > Fagales > Juglandaceae > Pterocarya > Pterocarya stenoptera. The sequence continues at coordinate 50,623 of QEOT01003620.1, read as the reverse complement.
GACACTTCTGACACTTTTTGACAAATGCTTCTACATCTTTGAGAGTGTGTGGCCAGTAATACCCTACTCTTACTACCTTTCCTACTAATGCCTTCCCGCCTGAATAGTTGCCGCACACCCCTTCGTGTATTTCCACCAGAATGTACTGGACTTCTTCAAATGAGACACACCTTAAGAGGGTTGTGGAGTAAACCTGCCTGTAAAAAACTCCATCCACCATGGTGAAGCATGCTGCTTGATTTTCTATCTTCCTCACCTCCCAGTTCTTTTTGGGGAGCTCGTTTGTGTCTAGGTACTTGATTATCTCTATAGCCCACTCTAGAGCCCGTGGTCTTACTTCTAAGATCTCGACCCCTACTATGGGCGTGTCTACTGTTTTGATCACTGTCTATTCTAATAAAGGGGAGTCTTCCAACCTATCGGCCTTCTGGTTCTCTGCCCTCAGTACCTATTGAATTTGAAAGTATCAAAAGTGGTTGTGCCTTTCCCATATCAGCGTCAAGTATTTCTTTAGCTTCTCACTCTTCATGGTGAACTCCCCCAAAACTTGATTAACAATCACTTAGGAGTCTACTCTTACTTTCATTTCGTGGGCACCTAGTGACTAATCCGTTCAACAATGCTTCATACTTTGCCTTGTTGTTGGTAGTCTTGAACGCCATCCTGATGGCATAGCTGTGCTCTTCCCCAGTGTTCGTGACCATATGCACCCCCACTCCCCCTCCAGTCCGATATGACGAGCCATTGATGAAGACCTAACAAGGCTTAATGGGAGGTGCATCTAGGACTTCTTCTTGGAAGCCAGTGAACTCTACGACAAAGTCTGCTAGCACTTTCCCTTTCACGGTATTTCTGGGCATGTAGTCAATTTCGAACTCGCTCAGCTCTATCACCCAGTTCATCAACAGGCCCAAGATATCTGGTTGTTGCAAATATCAGGGGGTTTCAATTAGAACCCATATCGGGTGGGCTTGGAAGTACAGTGTCAGCCGTTGTGCCTCATCACTAGGACGAAGGCCAATTGGTCCATTCTAGGGTATCTCAACTTTGCTCCTTGAAAGGCCTGGCTGGTGTAGTATATTAGCTGCTGAGAGCCCTTCAAGTCCCGTACCAAAGTAGCGAAGACTGCGTGCAGAGAGACAGATAGATGCAGGCTCAAGGCTTCTCTTAGTTCAGCCTGAGTGAGCAGTGGTAAGCTAGTGAGGTACTTCTTGAGGTTCTCAAACTCTTGGTCACACTCACCTTCCGCAGCACCTTGAAAAAAGGTAGTCATTTATCCATTGACCGAGAAATGAACCGGTTGAGGACCGTAACTCACCTAGTGAGCCTCTGCACTTCTTTAATGTTCTGGGTGTGGCCTCCACCTTCTCTAGGTTGGCCTTTATTCCCTGCTCAAAGACCATGAAACCTAGAAACTTCCTGAACTAGACACCGAATGCACATTTTGTCAGATTGAGCCTCATCTGGTACATCCACAACACTGCGAAGGCCTCACTCAAGTTGGCTAGGTGTTGTTCAGGGGTTCTACTATTGACGAGTAGGTCATCCACATTTTGGAGTCCAAAGGGCATGGCCATTTAGCAATACAGCCCCATATCTGTAATGAATGACGTCTTTTCCTCGTCATCAAGGTTCATGCAGATCTGGTTGTACGCTAAAAAAAAATCCATGAAACTAAACATGCAATGGCCCAAGGTGGAGTTTACGATCAAGTCGATCCTGGGTAGTTTGAAGTTGTCCTTTGTGCAGGTTTTGTTCAAGTTGATGAAGTCAACAAACATTCTCTATTTACCATTGGACATCTTCACCAACATGCCATTAGATAACCAGTCTGGGTAGTGTATTTCTCAAATGAACCTTGCCACTAGGAGGCTATAGACTTCCTTGGCTATGGCAATGCATTTCTGTGCGATGAATCTCCTGAGCTTCTGCTTAGTCTTTTTGGCCTCGGGGTCCGTGCAACTGTGGTGTTCAATTATGACGGGATTAATCCCTAGTATGACCTCGTGGCCCCAGGTGAATACACCTCAGTGCTTCTTCAGGAACGACTTCATTCTACTGCTAATTCTAGCTATGTTCTAGGGCAAGTAGGGTCCAGGGAAGCTTATTCTAGTGGTTCATTTGGCTCCACCTGTCTGAGGACCTATTTATCTTTGACCTCTTCTTCTCTAGTGGTGAACTCAAGGAGGGTGGCAGGGTGGTGCTGCTGCTTGGACCTTCAACCACGTGGACGTCCCCTTTCCCCACTTTCATCTCCTACACATAACACTCATGTGCTAACACCTTTTCACCCCGAATCTCCCCCACAACTGTGGCCGTCAGGAACTTCAATTTCAGGTGGTAAGTCAAAGTCACAATCTTCAGGCTATTGAGGGTGGATCGCCCCAAGATGGCTTTGTATGAAGAAGGTGCATTGACCACTAGAAAGTCGGCCATCATTGCAGCTGTGTAAGAGGGTTTGCTGGCAAGAACCAACAAGGTGATTGTTCCCACCGGGTGAACCATATCCCCTAAGAATCCCTTCAATGGCACTAATGCTGCCATAATCATTTAGCATCGATTCCCATTCAAGCAAAGGCATCCCAAAATAGGATGTCTGCAAAGCTGCCATTGTTGATAAGGATCCTTCTTGAAGTTGGCGATGAGCATGGTCACTACCAGGGTGTCTTCGTGGGGGTAGAGCACCCCCTCTTCATCAGCTTCCCTGAAAGAGATGATGCAGCCGACCTTTTCATATCGCGCCCTCCTAGCATGCACTTTCCTACTGGAAAAGGTGGGGCCATCGCTAAAGAATCCCCTAGTGATGGTTCAAGTCTCACCCCAAGGGCTGTTTTCAAGGACAGGTGTCTGGGGGCGATTCCACTCGACCTCTTGCCCCATCTACCGCCTCCTAGATCTTGTTCTTCTTCTTGGCCTTTGGTTGGCACAACGGTGGTTGTCGTGGTGTCTCAACTCTTCCACCCTTCTTTTGAGGGAGATGCAATTCTCGATATTGTGGGTGTTAATTTGATGGTAGGAGCAATAACAACGAGCTTTGTCACAGCTGTCAGTTTTTGGGTAGTTGGTCAACCTTCTTCTTATATAGACATGGTGACCCAGTCATGCCGGCCACCTAGGCCTGGGGTGGGGGGTAGGGCTTCATCCCACCTCCTATCTTGTTGCGCTCTTTTGTTTTCTCGATAGGCCTAGCTCGGCCAGACGCCTTGGATTTCCTGTCAACCTGCTCTAGCTCTTACTTGGGTGTAGTCAAAGCCTAGAGTGTGTCTTTAGCGTTTATAAAGTCATTTGCCTGGTCCATGAACTCCCGCAACGTGGTGAGATTTTTTCTCGCCAGCTCTACCTTGGCCGGGTTTCTGGTCATATGCCTTCTAGGAGTGCCACTAGCGTGATCTTCTCATCATGGTCGTCCTTCGTCATATGCTCCTTGTTGAACCTAGTCAAATACGCCTTTAGGTTTTCATCTTCCTTCTGCTTGAAGGTCAAGAGGCAGGCAGTCGAGCATCTCCTACTTCTACTTGCCATGAACTACATGAGGAACAGCCAAGTCAGTTCTGTAAAGTTATCAATTGATCTGAGTGCCGACGACCTGAACCATCCTCTCTGCGGTCCATTTAGGGTCAACGGAAAGGTTATGCAAGTGATCACCCTGGGGAACCCATGAAGGGTCATTTGAGCCTTGAAGTTTTCTAAGTGCTCGAAAAGGTCCTTGGACCTGTTGTACATGTCCATCTAGTAGACCTTGAACTTTAATGGTAGCGGTTCTGCCATCACCTCTATACTATAAGGCAAGTCTGTGCTGGTTAGTAACTGGTCAACCGACAATGAGGCACCCATTCTCTTCGCCATTTCTTTGTACTTACCCATAAGGCTATGCAGCTCGTGTTGTATCTTCTTTCTCTCATCCTCGTCGACATCCATCCGGCACCCCATGATTCGGCGTGTCCATTGTGGCTTGGTCATCATCTTTCACTAGCCTGCTAGTGTCTACCCTCAAGGTCTCATTTTCCTTTCGGAGTGTCTCCACTTTCGTGGTTTTTGCAGACCTTGTTTCAATATTTTTTTATGATGCTTCTTGTCCCCGAGTTGTCTAAGAACATGTTGTCTTCGGCATACGAAGGACATGTTGCATTTATAGAGATCCCACATAGTCTGCCACTGTTGTTGACGTGTTTCGTGCACCTAGGTCGAGTTCCAACTACCTGTAATACAAAGACGGAAGGGGCTCAAAGTTGATCCGGGGAGCCTCCGATGCCAAATTTAGTATCCTTTCAATGAGGAATTTTCTTAGAAATCAAATAGAAGAGAGCCTGTATTCATACTTGGGGTCTGGCTTTTATACGAGGTATCGGGAGAGCACTCTATTCTCTACATCTGGAGTCAGTGTCCTGCACACAGTTGCTAGGTCATAGTCATTAATGCAGCATGGCTTTCTAGGTGGCACCATTAATGCGACGTGGCTCCCTGAGTAGCGTCTTGACAGCAGGGGATGGTGTTGTTACTTTCCGTTCCCTTCGTCAGAGAATAGAGGGTTGTCCGTGATCTCTATTCACTTGCCGGCTTAAATCTTTAAATGCTAGGTGTCACAAGGGGGTGTCAAGGTCAGCGTGTCCCATCTGTCCCCTTCAACCTGTTTCCCATGTAAAGATATCCCCAATCCTCTTGTACTGCCAATGGGCCAGGTTCCATTCTTAGCCTATAGCCCACGATCCAGCCTTCAGACTTCTCTCAAACCCTTCCCTTCTTATTTCCTCTTCAGTTCACATCTCCCATTTCTTCTCCACTTCGATGGCCGTGGACAAAACCCCACTCCTTTAGATCACACCTTGCCCTCAAGATGAGGGAAGGCGAGTTTGATCTCTGCATATGGCTCCCACATAGCATCATCCTCACTCATGTCGTGCCATTGAAACAAGATTTCTACTTGAGGGAGATTTTTAACCTTCCGCACCTTTCGATCTAGCACTTTCTCAGGCTCCAACCTGATGATTCATCCCGGATCCACTGGTGGGAGGGTCGATGTAAATGGTCCATGTTCCTTTTCAACTGGGACACGTGGAAAACGGGGTGGATGGATGAACTGGGGGCAATCGTAGCTTGTAGGCTACCTCTCCAACGCGGTGGGTCATTTGGAATGGGCCATAAAACCATGGAAAGAGCTTGAGGCTTCGGCAGCGAGCTACCGAAGTCTGCCGGTATGGCTGTAATCGGAGGTATACCCATTCACCTATCATAAAGATATGTTCTTTCATTTTCGAATCAACATACTTTTTTATACGATCCTATGCCTTTTGTAAATTATGCTTCAACAATTGCAGCATTTGTTCTTTAGATTTTAGGTTGGACTCCACTGCTTCTATTTTGGCTAACCCTAGGTGTTGTTCATTGGCTAGGAGGAGAGTAACCATATAGAGCCTCAAAAGGGATTACCCGAGTAGATGCATGCTGATTAGTATTATACCAAAATTCTGCTAGAGGCACCTAGTGTGCCCAATCCCTTGGTCAATCCCCTACAAAGCACCTTAGATAATTTTCTAAGGTTTTTATTAACTACTTTTGATTGCCCATCGTTTTGGGATGATAGGCAATACTAAAGGCTAATTCCACCCCTTGTAACTTTAATTTTGACCTAAGAGATGCGGGTAAACTTAGAAAATTTCAGTTGATAGAGTTAGAGGAGTTGAAATATGATACTTATGAGAACTTTAAAATCTATAAGGCTAAAATGAAAGCGTTTCATAATAAAAATATTCTTAGGAAGACATTTAAGCCAAATGACCGAGTATACTTATATGATTTTAGACTTCATAAGCACCCAAGAAAATTTCGATCTAGGTGGACTGGCCCCTTTGTAGTGAAGCATATTTTTTAAAATGGGACGGTAGAAATAAAGGACCCAAGGGATGGCCGGGTCTTTAAAGTAAATGTTCAATGCCACAAAATCCTTATTGATAGGCAAGTGCCTGAAGTGGAAGACATTTCACTTGCAGACCCGATCTATCAACCTTAACAATACCATGCAAATATGTTTTTCCAATTATTATTTCTTTTCTTTTCTTTTCTTTCCATTCCGTTCCTTTTCTTTCTTTTTGTTTGTTGATGTTTTCATTATTTTCTATTTGCAAGATAGTGTCATTTCGCCATTCCAATTTTCCATCTCTTATGCTTACTAGGTTGCCCACGTCACACATCAGGTGTATTCTACCGTCTTCAATTACTATCCATTCAGTTTTGATTCTTAAACATTGAAGATAATGTTTCGTTTAAGTTATGGGTGGGGTGCAAATTATACATTTACAAATGTTTGTTGGAACTCTGTGGAACATTTACATGTGTCAATTTTTTTTTTTAATTAGCATCACACATACAACCTTTCTAATGTGTACTCATTCTCAATCATCTTAGTAAATTCAACAAACCTATCATTATGTTGGGGTATTCATAAGATTTCTAATGCACTCATCCAATTTTTTATGGTAAAATAATGGTTTGACATATGTATATAAAGAACTCTTTTGCTTAAGTCTTTAGGTGTGAGTTTTGGAGATGATTGAGAGCCAACAAATGCTGAAAATTGTGATAAGCGTTCATTCATTTTTTGAATTTGGCACTTTTTTTGAGAATATCATTGTATGGATTGTGGTATGATGGCAGATATACTTGGGATATGATGAAAGTCAATTTAGAATTAACGTTTAAGTCTTTCAAGCTAACCCTTTGAATTATAAACCCCTAGTAGCCAACTTTGAGCCAAGAAACACATATAGCTTTTTTTTCTTCATATACATATATTATCCATACCTCTCCATATTAGAGTATAACCTATAAACTAATTTTTCCTACCCTTTTTACTTCCAAGTGTGTACTTAGATAGGAAATTCTTTTCGTGCGAACAATAAAAAAAATAGAGAAAAAAGGGAAGAATAAGAGTTACAAGGTATTCAAGTGAGTGAGCTTCACAGACAGAAATACCAAGGCTAGATAGAAATAACAAAATATCAGGGTGACATATACTTTTTCACCAAATTGTTTAGCTGAAAATAAAAAATTAATAAATACGTTATTCGGTGATTTGAAAGGTTGAAGAGTACATCAACTGAGAAATGTGGTTTATTAAAATGTTTAATAAGATTCTTTACATATGTACTTGGAAGATTTTGAATCATTTTCATTTTCTTGTCATATAACATAACCTAAGTTACATTACAACCTTTTGTTTTGACCATTATGATCCCAAGTAAACCTATGAAAAGGATGATTGAATTCTCATTTGTTAGTGTTCCTATCATAAGATCAATGCTTGCTTGTTGCTTGTTTCTAATTACCTAAACCTCTATGTGAATGTGTGTACACCACTTGTCAACTCCATAGAGAGAATCCTTACACGAAACACTATTATACCCCTGAGTTATGGAGTTGAACATTTTGATTGAGAAGTTCTTGATGTTGCATGTGTCAAGGTTAGTGGTAAGATGGAGCTTGGAGAGCGCACACACACTCTAGGGATTGCTATAGGTGGATTGATCTTGATGGGTTATTGGATTCCTTAGATTGTTTTGATATGTGAATCTGGAAAGTGTGAATTGGTAACCTATTTTTGCGATTTTCTTGTCTCTTTCATCTCTTTTGTCTAGAAATTACTAAGGACTAGCAATAAGCAAGTTGGGAGGTGAAATGAGTGTACGAAAGTGTACTCTAAATACCTTATTATTAGACTAAAAGGCTAAAATGGAAATAGAAATCATAGGAATTAATTTATATTTTGGAACTTAGGTTCTACTATTTTGAAATATAGTATAAACACTTTTTCTTTTTTCTTTTTTAATTTCAGAATACATAAAAGAGGAGGCCATAGTACACATTCAAATCAGAGCCAAAGCACTATGTTAAGAAGACTTTCAACAAAGCAAGACTTTTCAAAATAATTAAATAATCGATTTTTCAAATATGATGATATTGTTGGTTGGTGGAGACGTACAACAGACTTACACATCTGATGGAAGGGTTAGGTGAGACACGTACAGGACTTTTTAACTTGAATTTTGAATGTGAGAATGATCACTTTAGCTCCAGCCAAGACTCCACTTTCAATTAAAGTTTCAAAGATATTGTGATAAGGATGATTCGTGAGGATACAGGTGAAATTCAAATAGGAAATATTGATCAGTTGGTAGGTGGACTACAACATGTGAACAGTAGAATTAAATTCAAATTCAAATAGTTTCAAGACTTCCAACGGGAACGGACTCTTCAATGTGTAGTGTCCTATTTCAAAGATTAAAAAAAAAAAAACTATTTGACGGCACGTACACAGCATCTTTGAAATTGGGATTTTTTGGCTATTCTGTTTGGAGAGTTTTTTTGTTGTTCTTGCTTAAATGGACAGCTAAATCCTTAAACAAGGCTATGGATGAACTTGCACAATTGATGGTATTTTTAGTTTGTATTTTATTCATGTGATTGTTCTTTATTGATGCAAACTCTTGTTTATCATTCTCTAATTATCTGGCATTTTCTCATCTCTAAATAATCTTGGAATTGATTTATAGATTCAGTCATACTTTTTCTATAGAATGGTTAAAACTTATGATTATGTTTGGATTAATTTATTATCTTTATTGATTCAATTCTATGCTGCAATATTGCCCCACTGGGTATACTATCGTCGTTGGGTTTTTTCAATAAGGGTAATAATTCACAGAGTTTAAAGAGTGGTGAATGATTTCTCAAAGAGTTATCTCTAGATTAGTGTAGTTTGTAGTTCTATATGTTTAGAGTTAAATTCCCAATTATGTAATTCAATGAATCAAGAATGAACAAAAATACCTTATTTGAGCAAGGAATTCATGATGTTTTGCTATTAGTAATTTGAGTAATCCTTATTTTTATCATTGTAGTTTTAGTTGTTAAATTGCATTTAAAACTAGTTATTTCTTATTGATCGTTAAATATTTTTCTTTAGTTCTCTTGTTCTTTTTGTGTTTCTTTAATCTGTCTCCCTGAGGAATCGACATCCAAAAGCTATGCTACAACTATCGCGTTATTCTTTGGGTGTAATCAGCACCAACAATACATAAAGTCCCTTTTTATTTCTTCTTGGCCCACGGCCCACGATCCAGCCTTCAGACTTCTCCTGAACCCTTCCCTTCTCATTTCCTCTTCAGTTCGCATCTCCCCTTTCTTCTCCTCTTCGATGGCTGTGTGGCACGAATGTACATTCTTGACGATACGTGAGGCTACCACGCCTCTTTGTGGGCATGTATGAGTCCCCTCCACCCCCACCACAACCATTCTTGATGATTTTCTAGCCCTTTTTCTCACCATGACCTTTTCTTCCCTTCCATTCCTCACTTAACTTTTTTTTTTATGCTTTTTCCTTCTTTATTTTCAGGGTTTCTCGGATTAGATCGATGTCATTCAACAATCATCAACACCCCACACCCCACCTTGGGAGGTTTTGATGTTCCTCTCCTTCTTTCAATCCAACCGATCCATTTTGTTCGGCACGTGGCCTCACGTGCCTCCGAGATCCTGTCTTTACTTTTCGCTTTGTCAAGAGCTCTATACTCTTTCTTATAAGAGCAGTGCTACTATTTCTAACCGCTAGTTGCTTTTTGCCCCTTTTTTTTCATTTTTCTATTCACATTTTTTTAATGTTTTTAAATATTTTTAAAAAATAAAAAAATACACCAATACACTTAAATCACTTCTTTAATCATTAAGTAAAAATAAATAAATAAAAAATTTCCCGAGCGGTTAAGTAGAGCGGTAAGAATTGGTGGGCATAATAGTGTTTTCCTTCTTATAATAGAATGGGATTGGAGTACTACAACATTTGTGTCAACTAGAATTTTACGTAGGGCACTCTTTTAACAATCTAATCTATTACTTGATTTCGCTAAAAATCACTCAGCTGTGACAATTTTCATTTTCTCTATTTTTTTTATTATTGTATTAACTTATTTGAAATATTTGTTAGAGTTTCTCTTTCCCTTATGTGTACTATATTTCAATCTTAATGTAATGTTTATCTTTTCGACATAATATATTTATATTCTGTATATAAAAGCGGCTATAGCCTGATGAATAGTAACTTTTGTTTGAGTTCACATTTAGTTTTTTTGTCTTCATTTGCATAATTACGTTTTTGTCTTATAAACCATCATTAAAAATACAATTAAATTTTCTATTATTCTTCCCTTCAAAAAAAGTTTTCTATTAGTCTAATATTAATTAGAATATAATAATAATAATAATAATGAAATATTATTAATTTAACAAATAATCTAAATTGAAGTTTGTGATTTATTGAATTTTTGTGGATCAAATTAACAACTTAGGATATTTTTTATATCTCTTCTTAGATTTAAGAATAATACTATTTTTCTTATATAATATTAATTGAAAATAAATAACAATTATCTTCATATTAGTTTTCATTGTAATTCATAAAAATAAATCATAGTCATTGGATTGATACTATTTTCATTTTACAAAATGCAATTATTATCTTCATGTTTCAATTTATGCTTCAATTTATAATTGGTCTTTAAGTTATCATATTTCCTGTTATATCCATGTAGTTTTTTGACACAATTAAAAATAATATTATCTTATTTTTTCAGTTTATTTTTTGAAACTAATATTATTTTCATTTGAAAAAAAATATATACTTTTTTAAATTTCAAATTAATAGTCTGTTTTTACATTTATCATGATTCCAACAACAATTATATCCATGTAGTTTTTTTTAAATAATTAAAAATAATATTATTTTATTTTTTTCATTTATAAGAAAACTATTATTATTATTATTATTATTATTATTATTGTTGTTGTTATTATTATTATTATTATTAAGTACACGTCTAATTGGTTTTATAATGAGGAGTACTGGAGCAATGCATGTCATATTAAGATTTGAATATAATGAGTTCTAAATATTTGATTTTTTATGGGTTCAATAGTTTTACATTTTCTATTTCCTTTATTTTTTTCAAGTATAATTATAATCATTTGTAAAATTTGTTGCATAGATTTATGTTTATCTTTACATTTATCATACTTTTTGTTCTAATTTATATGCAACTTAAAATTCAAATTTACTGTACGTACCAAAAATGCTGTAGCACTTTCAACGGGGAATACATGTATTGTACGTAAGCTCCAACCTAGTGTGTTTATATATATGTATGTACGTGTGTGTATATATATATGTATGTATGTATGTATGTATGTAGAAAACTTTCCTTCGTGCTGTCTCTTTTCTGTCACTAAGAGATACTCCTCTTTATTTGAAATTAGTGAAATTATACCCCTAGCTAAGCCATGCTTATTGGATGTCAAAGTCAATATTTTCTCTCTCTCACACTCTCTCTCATATGGAATGAGTGCGCAAATCACTATTTCGGGTGATGATTATAGCAAAATAGCTCTGATCTGTTTCATTTCATTTTTTTTCTTACTTTAGATCACCGATTATTATGGATAAGTTTGTACATTTTTTAATGTAATCGAAGGCTTTCGAGTTTTCGCCAAAGGCATGAGAGGTCCTCAATAAAAATTGTGGAGAAGAGAAAAAGGATTTGGAAGTTTGTAGTTCTTGGTCGTAGCAGAATAGGGTGGCTACAGTGGAAGCAATATTTTAGGTAGAAAGACAATCAGAATTCATAAAACACGTGCGCGAAGGAAGCAAAGCCTTCGCGACTCAATGATGATCCAATGTACATGGTAGCTTTTTAACTATAACCGAATATGGTGGAGGAGGTCAGTAGAGTGCTGAAATTATACCCCTAGCTAAGCCATGCTTATTGGATGTCAAAGTCGGTATCCTCTCTCTCTCTCACTCTCTCTCATATGGAATGAGTGCACAGATCACTATTTCGGGTGATGATTATAGCAAAATAGCTCTGATCTGTTTCATTTCATTTTTTTCTTACTTTAGATCACCGATTATTATGGGTAAGTTTGTGCATTTTTTAATGGAATCGAAGGCTTTCGAGTTTTCGCCAGAGGCATGGAGGTCCTCAATAAAAATTGTGGAGAAGAGAAAAAGGGTTTGGAAGTCTGTAGTTCTTGGTCGTAGTAGAATAGGGTGGCTACAGTGGAAGCAGTATTTCAGGTAGAATGACAATCGGAATTCATAAAACACGTGCACGAAGGAAGCAAAGCCTTCGCGACTCAATGATGTTCCAATGTACATGGTAGGTTTTTAACTATAATCGAATATGGTGGAGGAGGTCAGTAGAGTGCTCTAGTCATTCTAAAAGGTTATGAAGGCCTGGGTTGGGAGAAATCTATTGTCAAGTTACGTAAATTCACTGCTATATTTTTTCACATTCATGGAGATGGGTCATTGGGGAAAAGCCAAAAGAACACATTTGCTAAGAGAACAACAATATGGAGCTAAAATAAAAAGACTTGAGCTCATCCACAATGACAAGGTGATCATATGCAAAAGCTTTGAATACAGGTTAGGATTGAGCTCTGACTCCGACTCTGACGTTTTCGATGAAGTCGGAGTTCAACTCCGATCAGAGATCGGATCTCTAACCGTTTATTAGGCTAACTCAAGGCCCTTTTCCAACTTCTAGACTCATCAAATCCCAATTCCAAACCTGTAAAAAAAAATACTGAAAAAATAATTAAAAAAACTTAAATAAAACATTTCAAAAACTAAATAATATGTAGCCATAAGTTATAACAGTCCCATTTATTACAACATCGAACACTGACTTAGAGATAACTACATAAACACTAAACAATAAACACTACAAACAGTTAACAACATGTGCACTTGTGCAGCAAGGATTTCACTCAATGGTCCTACCTGAAATAAAGATAGAAAGTTGCAATCAATACAAGGAAAAAACTGATAATAAAAATTGAACACGGTAAAAGTAGAATTTTATTCTCACAAATGAAGGGGTTTCTCCATAGTCCATAATCCCTCAACTCCATCCCAACTCTCTAGGGGCGTCTGTCTCAGACTCTTAGCCATCGGTAATTATGTTGGGATTCATAATTAGGTCTATAAAATTATACAAGTAGAAATTAAATAAATGAAACATTAAAAGTAATTAAATAATGATTTAAAAGTATATAAAGTTACCTGATTCAAGCATATAGCTCTCGGCATCAATACCAACGATATCTAGTCCAATGGGCGTTTCACTTAGCAAACGAGGGCCTCCACAATTGACAGTAACAATGAACTCCGATAAGTATCTAACACGCGACCTTCAGTGTTAAATGCTGACATCGAGGCAATTGTAGTGACAGATTGACTAACACATCTCAGGCCATACGAGTTGGACTGTATACTTGGCGGAATTAACCTTCCACCAAGTTAATAACTAAAACACACCACTGGGTTCCTCGATAGCTTCCATAAAATATCGTTTAACCTTAAACGTACATTGCATAATATTCCTCGTTGTAATGAGTTGATGATACTGCTACATAATAAGATGGCCTGTAACCTCTCCAAATGGGTTGGGTTGAAATGAAATTAAACTCTGGAAGATGGAATTAATAGTTGCCCTGGTCCACTAAGGAAAGCTATCCTCACTTCAACTTAATATCTACATATACATACATACATACGTACATACATATGTTATATATTTTCTGAAAGCATGCATTTAGGGAGCTTTGTTTTTGTTCATTCATGTCATTTCTTCCCTATGATAATGGGTTACTGTCAACTTTCTCAAACACAAATCTTTTAGTTTCATCAACTCATGCATTTTAGCCTTGGCACTAATAAATTCATAAAGGTTATTGAGTTTTAGATTAAGTTTAAGAACTAATAAATTATGGCTCTTGATGAGTAGAATTGCTTTGACACACTAAGTAAAGAATAATGCTTCTTCTCTCGAACAAAGTATAGTCTGAAAGGTATTTCATCACTAACATAACTATCTGTGAAGGGTCCCTAAGCGCATGCATTGAAGTCATTAACTCAAAGATGAAGGTTACCCAAATTTTTTTCCTTAGTGGCATTTTCACAAACACCTAGAGTATATAGTATAATTGATATACTATACAATTATAATATAACTTTTTTCTCACTAAATCACTACAACTGTAATACCATTTCCTCAATAGTAAATACACAATATATAGTATAATTATAATATTATAAATTGAAAAGAATCAAAACCCTAAAATTCAAATCAAGGGAGTTGGAACTTGGACTTACCGTTACCAATCGGAGCTAACAACGACAGGATGAACCGACGAAGTGATGCTGTCAACGGTGGGCCTGGGCTTTGGACAACAGCACGACGACAAGGGAGGGGGAGAAGGGCCTCTGGAAGGATAGGGGACTAAGGGGAGAATAGAGAAAGAAAGGGGCGGTTGCGAAATAGGAGGGAGAGAGAAGAGGGAGAGAAGAAAACATGAAGGGAGGGAAAAACGATGTCACGTCATTTAGTTTTTTTTAAATTAAAAAAAAAAAACAAATGTAAAACGACGTCCGACTCCAACTTCATATAAATTATCAGAGCACCTCCGAACTCCAAAAACTCTGTATCCGTCGGAGGAGGAGGCAAAGTGGAGGTCTGCTTGAATTAGAGGTTTCAAAATTTTGCACAGCCCTAATACGAGTCATGCTTTGGTGACTCAGTTTGATAATAGGCCTAAGAAGGAAAATTGTGAAAGTGATATGCAACTAGGATTGTAAAAAAAATGGGAAACCGGTGAACTAGACCAGTACCGGTTCCTATTTAGAAAAACTGGTTGTCTTGTTCCAGTGTTGGTTTTTAGAGTATTGGTTGGAATCAAACCGGACCGGTACATATATATTATTTTTAGTTTTTTATATTATATATAATTTTTTATATTATATTATATGCTAAATTGTTAATTAATATAACACAAAATTTTAAAATCTTATTGTTCATATTTATTAGTCTTATAACATAAAATTAATATAAAATTTAATATAATAAAATTAATCTTATAAATCTTAATATAACATTTTATTACGAGATAACATAAATTAATCTTATAATTTTTAATATAATATTTGAATTTTGATATAACATATAAATTTTTATTTTATAACATAAAATTAATATAACTTAAAATGAGGGATACGGGTCAATCACTTGCTAAAGTTTTGGTTGAGTATAATTTTGGTTTATCCATAAAATCGAGAAAAACAGACCGGACCGAACTGAAATTGGAAAAATCAAAAGTTCCAGTTTCAATAGTGAATCGGTCTGGTATCGGTTCTTAAATTTCCAAGTCATACAAATTTCCGAATCGGTCTGGTACTGGTTTGGTTCTAAAAAATGTCTGGAATCGGACTGAACCACACTGATTACACCCCTATCTACAGCCTTTGCAAATCATGCATGGGCAAAACCCAATTAAGACAGATCTAACTCCTTTGAAAGCTTAAGAACCGTTTCTTATGCAACAATGGATGGTTTTGGCCTTCCCAATGGTAGTATGGTTGAAAAAGATATGCACAATACATTGAAAGAGATGCAAAACCAGCTTGCCGAGTTGAAGAAAATTGTTCCTATGTTATCAGCGAAACTTGATGGGCTGGGCATGATAAGGGGTGGTAATGGAGTAGTAAGATCCAATAAGGGGGAGCCAAATCACAAGTCATTTAAACAAAAGATTAGGCGTGAGAAGCGAGCCGAATCCTATTAAGTTGGATAAAGAAAAAAAGAAAGTTGGGTTTGGCCTAGTTTCAATATCCAGAACTAAGAGAGTGTGACAGGTCAAATGGAGAATCGGGTGATTTATATTCGAAGTGGGTTCTATGCTAGGTATTAGCGTAGAGATGGCCGAAATGGATTGCCCTCCACCACGAGTGACAAAAAAGTTCTCTAATGAGTGCTACATCTACAGTTTGTCTTCTCTCCAATGAAATGACAGCACTCACGTTGGCGTTGAAGGAAAATTGTGTAACATCGAGGCTTGGGGGAGTTGTATGATCTATCAAAATGGCACTAAAAAGGATCGTCGATGAGTAGTGCACCCCCTATCAATGTCCCCTCCGTCAAAACGACGGTGGTCACACCTGAGGTGAAGGAACTTGAGGTATTGCCAAGACTTGGTGGAGTTTCTAGGTTTTTCGTCAACCCAAAACTTCAAATGGTGACCATGGCTCCACCACCCATGACGAAGCGAACAAGTTTCTCAATACCTTTGTAGGCACCTTGTGGGTCGACACGTAGCTTTGGACAAGGCAATGACAGCAACAATGGTGTTGTGAAGGAGATATTAGATTTTTATGTAGGAGATGGAGTGGAGGAAATGATGGGGCTATCATTGGTGCCTTGTGAAGAGGAATATTTAGGCCCTGGTCTACAATTTGGAGCTGTGTCTACGGAAGATGTTGTCCACCCTGATATCTCTTCCACCGATCAACAATATAGCTAGTTCATCATCAGATTGGGTTTTGAACAAAGTTAACGGGATACAACAGTGTATGGGGATTACATGTAGAGGATTTGAGGACCAATTTACGGCACTACTTACTGCAATTGAGGCAAGTCACTTATTTGGAACAAAATCAAGATCTAAGAAGAGTAAAGAGTTAACGCGTCTTACTTGGACAATCAACTATAACGCTAGGGGAGAAAGTCCAAGCTGAGAGAGAACTAGTGGAAGGGAGCCAATTGTAATATAAAGCCCAAGATTCTAACTTGGAATGTCTGGAGACTACGATGTATTTCTAGCAAGATCGTTCAGAGTTTACAAGTATTGAGAAGTGTGTTGGAGAATTTATAGTATCTTGTAAAAACCTATGTTTATGGGCAAAACTTGGACCGGTGGACAGGCCTTGGTGTATTGGTGGTGGTTCCACCATTCCCAAGTGAGAGATTAGAGTAAGCGCTTCTTTGGGCTTGATCTAAAGTGGATAGGTTTCTAATTTTTTTCCTCTTGGACTTTGTTAGGATTATTTTTTTAGATGGGCTTAATGTTCATGATCTCCTTGCATTTATTTTCTGCATGCTAACTATGTGTTTTCCCTTGGACTTGGCTAGCCATATTTATAAATGTTTACTTATCAAAAATATATATCTTCTTATATATAAAAGCAGCAATGCAAAAACCAATTGTGTTTTTCGTCTCATCTTTCTTTTCTAATTTTGCCCTTCTTTTTTTGTTGCTTTTCTGTTTTATCCCTTATTTTTTATATTTTGTTCGTGTTTTTACGGTTTTACCCCCTGTTTTGTTTGTTTACCCTTTTTGTCCCTCGGTTTGTTTTTTTTTTTTATTCTTAATTTTACGTTTTTGCCCCCTCAATTCCATTAACAGTGACTTTCGACCATTTTTCCTTCCCGTTATGATGTAAAGAAAAAAAAAATCCTTTTAGAGGATTGGAGATACAGAAATGGTAGATTTCAGATCATACACATACATTAAATTAAATCAAACTCAAAACAATCTTCAAAAAATATGTTCAAATCTAAAAAAAATATTTAATTCGTTATGCAAATCCAAACAAAATGCCTTCAAATTTCTATAAATTCAGTAAATAAATCATACCCACTTATATTTATACAAAAAAAAAACTATTACAAAAAATACCACCCAGATTTTTCCTACACCGTTACAAAAAATATCACTCAGATTTGTACAAAAATAAACAAAACCAGAAAGGAAATCATACCCATTTTGTCCCTTCTCCAATATTCCTTCGATGGCTACCATGAAAATGCCCATTTACAATATTAATAATAAATAAATAAAAACCTTATGATAAGACTCAAATAAAAAAACAAGAAGAATTAGGGGAAGGAGGAAGAAGAGAGCCTCTGATTATTCAAATTTCAAGTCGGCAAACCCATGGTAGATCGTGTGGCAGACACAATCAAAAGTGCCATTTTCTCCAAGACAGCAAATTTTCATAATTTCCAGCCACCCAACAGAGCCTTGCATAACAAAAAGCAAAAAAATAAAATAAAAACAGAAACCACTCCACAAAGCCACCATAGTCTCCCTTCCCACCAACCCACCTTGCCGAAATCAATCACTGAAGACACTAAGGAGAAGCAAAACACCACTCGGCAACTCAGAAGCTACTGACTTTGACTTCGGCCAACCAGATCCAACATGCACAGCATCCTTTTCTTCTTCATAAGACCCCGCCCATTCATCCCTCTCTTTTCTTCATTGTGTTTCCTCAACCAAATGATAAAAAAAAAAAAAAAAAATTGATCTTTTTTTCCACCAAAAACTGTTGTCGCCATCGATCTCGACTCAACCACCAATTTTTGCCATCCTCTGCCCATTCTCGACCAGCCACCCACATCTACAGTCACACCTCCATTTTTCCCTTGTGAGCGTTAAATCCCTTTGTCACATGACTTTCCCTTCTCCAGTGAAGGTGTTTTGGTTCTTTCAGTTTTTGTTCCTTATGTTTCCGATTTTCCTTTATGATTTTCAGCTTTCCTCAAAGATGCATGCATGCTTTTTGTTATTACAAAAACACCCTTCAACCCATGGCCCTTAGAATTTCGTCGAAGCCTCTTGAAGGATCGTTTTGGGTAATTATGTTTGTGCCCTTAGGTGTACATGGCAGGTCGTATGTTTCAACCCTGGGTCATTTACATGGTTTGTGCTTAGATTTTAAATGGGACTTGTATTTTGAAATTAGGTCTGGCCTCGATGTAATAATGTATGTTCATAAAACCGCTATGATATGGTATACTAGGGCTTTGTTAATTGAATAAATATTTAGCCTATAGATCTATTTTTTATAGAAAATACGCAAGGGATTTAAAGTATATTTCAAAGTATAGTACTAAGCATTAAATTTATGATTAGCCTATAGTATTATGGAGTCTATTTAATTCCATTGTTTATTTTTTCAGAATTTTGATAAAAATATTATGTTATACCTTAAATAGAAAATCAATGAATATGTTATGAACTTTAAATAATATTACTATCTAATAATCTTAATATAATCAAATATTTATTAGATTATTTCTATGGTATGATTTTAATTAATTAGAATACCACGAAGAAAGCTTTTAGAAAGTATCAAACTGTGTTTAGTGTTTCGTATAAATTTAGAAACACTTTCTTATTTCCATGGTATAAATTTAGTGTTTCGTATAAATAATAAACTGTGAAATGAAATTTTAGAAGTAGAGCTACGAGGTAAGTAATTTGCTTATCCGCCAAACTTGTATGTACCTGTCACTTCTCTTAATTTTGTATTAGGTTTATTTTAATTTGTATACATCTATGATGTGTTTCAACTTTGTATGGATTTCAATTTTCATTTTGTTGTTCATTGTGGAGTTATAGATAGCCACTTTATCCACTTTGATTAAAGATGATTCAACTCATCTCAAACTAATCAGTGATGAAACTTCGATCTTGTTTGGATAATAAATTAATCTCATTTCATCCCATCTAATTATTAGAATTTTTTCAAAATTTTAAATAAAATATAATAAAAGAGACCTTCTTATTTTTTATACAGGTGCTGGTGTAAGGGGCATACGTGCCTTCTAGCTACTCACTATATATATACAAATATAGTATGATTTTTAAATATGTCCATTAAATGTGTCCATTCATATATTTTTAATTTTTTTAATTTTTTATTGATTAAAAAATACTATTAGTGAATTTATATTTTTTTAATAATTAAAAATATTTAATAAAAACTCATTTATTTATATATCAAAAATGCTTTGCACCGGTCCGTCTGTTTCGAAAAGATTACCAGCCTCCAATAATAGTCTACCACGTCAGCGATTCCACACAATTAACATAAGGGTCATCACACCAAGTAATCAACATTTCTTCAGAAACTCAACAGATGCGCCTTAACCCAGTCGAACACCCCTCACAATCAGCCTCCAATACATATGAACGCCCCTCACACTGGATAAAAGATTAGATCGGAGATGGATTTATCTGAAGATTCAAGTTCTCTACCCAAATCAGAATCGCAAAGGGCATGGCTTTCCGCAATTCATAATCCACTTTCCTCTCTGTCTCATCTTTCTCCTTCTCAGTCTAGTAGTTATCTCTATTCGTCCACCCAGTTAAGCTGATTAATACTGACCAAGGCTCTGTAATCCAGATAGACTTTGAGGACTTCACAACCCAAGAACCCGATATAGCAAATCCACGCTTTCAGTAAGCACCAAAAGGTTAAAGGCTATGAACCCATCTGCACACCAAACAATGCCAACTAAATTTATGTTCATCAACCCATAAATGGAAATAGTCAAAGAATCAAGGTAGAATAAATTGTCCTGAAAAATGAAGGAAACTACACATTTATTGCAAGTTTGCGAAAGAGATGACTCAGATGAGGTCTGCGAAGGAGATGACTCAGATGAGGTCTGCGACGGGCTCTGGAAGTGGAAGGGGCTACAAGCTATCTCCGACAATGCAGTCACATTTGTGTTCCAATAGGCCGCCACGTGGCCCTCTCTTATTGGTGGGCTTTTTTTTTTTAGAGGGCCAACCGACCGATTATAAGATTATCTCTCTATATTTATGTTCATAGTGTATATTTGAGAAGCACGTTTGGTGTACACCAAGCATTGTCCCATTAAAACCCATACCAAATCAAATCAAATTCAGCAACCACAAACCGCCACGAATCCACCATTATTAATCAATGAATTGAGAGATTTCACCTCTACTTTGCTCTCAAGCTCTATTTCCTCCTTTCTTTCTGGAACCCTAACCAAAATAAATAGATAAAACAAAGCTATTAGGCTCAGCCATTTCCTCTGCTACTTCAATTCCATTTCATTTCTCTCCGCTTTCACCTAATTTTTTACCCTTAACTGCTTTTCTGTGTACGGTTATGCTGAATTTTTTCATTTCTCACTCACTCTATAAATAAACATTCATGTAGAAATTAAGATTTAATGCAGATTTCTTTTTTCTTTTTTACTTTTGCAATTTGAATATGCGTTGGTTAATGCATTGATTTTATATTTTCTCACTAGACGTATATTTTCTCACTAAACGTTTTATATTTTCATCCATCTCCCTTCCTGCCATGGACCTGGATAGAGTAATAGACAAATGGTTTTGTATGTATGGATGACTGTAAATGGACTGTGAAATTAAGGAAGATGATGATGAATGAAATTCACTGAAATTGTATAGACTTAGATTTTTGAGGAATCCAAAACCTCCCAAAACAAAGCTACAATTTGCTTCAGATTCCAGAATGTCTCTTCCAACATTCATGAGTGGCCATGGGTTATAACATACGCGTAGAAAATTACTAGAGTACCCTTAAACTCTAATAGACTTAATATAAGAAAAACTACATCGTTTTACTGCTTTTAAAACATTACACTACATTTATTAAAATTGTGCCGTATCATAGAAATTAGCTCAAGTTGTAATTCTCTGCCTTTAAGCTCATGACGTTGTTTTTTCAAGTAGCAACTTTAGACGGCAACTTCCACCTCAGGTTCATAATATTTATCTTGTAAGTTAGTTTTTAAGGGTGAGTTCTATCTAGTAGGTTCATAACAAATGGTATTAGAATCATCTCACGTCTAAGGCCATATTGCAATGGTTGCAATCGTACGGCACGAGAGATGATGCTGGCATGGCAGTGTTCTCCAGAATTAGGAAAAGACCTAACGTACAGTCAGCTCGTGTGAGCGCCAGGACCACTGTGGACATCAGTTGCGGAGCGTGATGGTTGTTACAATCCCTCATCAACTAAGTAGGAGATTGATTAATGGTTTATAAGCCCTTAGGCACCCTTTCCTTGTAAGCTAGTTTTCAAGGGTGAGTTCTACCTAATGGGTTCATAAAAGTATGCTTTTACTGATCAAATAGAAAATTGTGTTTGATTTGGGTATGTGTGGATCCCTTTCGCTGTTTTCCATTAACAACAATATTTAGGAATATGTTACCCATGGTTAATTCTTATCCCGATTTGGATTGGAAACTTATTTCAATTCATTATTATAATTTTTTAAAATTTTTATATAAAATATAATAAATAATTTAATTTTTTCAAATTCTAAAACAATAATAATATTAAAAAATAATATTTTATTCAATTCTTTTTTCAATCCAAACAACCAAATTTTTCAATCAATCTAGTATTGCAGTAGGACACTGATTCGTAAAGAAAAATACTACTCTTACTACTGGTTTATACCGTTAGTTTTTATCGCTCTGACTTTTTAAATTTTTTTTATTATTTTTTTTACTTAATGATTAAGTAAATATTTTTTAATAATATTATGAATTTTTTTATTTCTTAAAAAATATTTAAATGTATGAAAAAAATAAATATTAAAAAATATTAAAAAAAAAAAAACACATAAATTTACAGTAAGGTAGAGGGAGCGGTAGCTACAGCGGTCGGGGTAGCACCGCTCATTCGTAAATCAATAATACCGGGAATTTCGACAAGATTTTTTTGTGGGTGGAGACATGACACTTGGAAAATTCAGACTCATGAAATATATAGCCTAATCCATTACCCCAACCCAATCCAATCCAGATGCAGCGTGCAGCTGCTGAACCTCTCTTGCATTCTCTTTCTGCGGCTCGTCGCCAAAAGCATGTCAATATTCAGCGCTGCAACGCTAGGATCGGTCCCCTCCGGCCTTTACTTCCTCTCCCACATCTTCACCAGCGACGCCTCTTGTACTCTTTCTTCTCCCTTTCCTTCTCTCGTAAACCATTCAAATTTCTATAAACATTGCCACAAGTCTGCTTCCAGCAGAAGCTCCTTCCACGCGGCCAAAATTTTCATCTCCGCCAATGCCAATACCCAAGTTCTCGACGGCGAGTCCGCCTCACCCGATGCTGTTCGACAAGCTCGGGTGTGTCTATTCGCCTATAGCGCATTAGTGCAAGAGCTTTAAGCTTTGTCTTGTTTGATTGGTTTTATGTTCCATCGCGGTTGAGTTCTTTTAATATTCATTCGATCTAATACTTAGTTTCTGCGAAGAAGTAGGTATCTGCTGATTGGAAGGCAGCAAGGTCTTACCAAGAGAGTGGGTTCATATACGAGGGCCGGATTGAAGGTTATAATGGCGGAGGTTTTCTGGTCCGTTTTTTTTCTCTTGTTGGGTTTCTGCCATTCTCACAGTTGAGTCCATCTCACTCTTGTAAAGGTACAAACTTTCATTATTTCAGGTCATACTTCGGTCTTGGGTGTTTTTTTTTCTTTTTTTCCTCTTCTTTTTGTTTGTCTTCCTTTTTTCTGCCCTTTATCCCTCTTACTCTTTTTTTCCTAGAATTTGATCTGAGGTGGGGATGGATTTGAGTGAGTTTCCATCTCCCTTATTATTAATATCTTAAGGTCAGAGAAAACTTTAGAATGCATGTACTTCAAATATGACTTGTACTGTGTACACGATTGAATCTTCCTCGATGCTATTTTTCGGAACTCTCGCCTGTTTAATGGTCAGTAGTTACTTGGACCGGCTGGAACGACGAATCAACGTTAATTATTGCATTGATAAACTTTGACCAACACAGGATCAACATGTTTTAGTAAAAATTGAGTGGTGCTTGCGGAGGAGATGGAGAGGAAATGTTAAGATCTTATTCATATAGTGCTTTACATAATTTATTTAAGGCATATGAAACAGCTATGATCGTTCATTTCACTTCAACCATTTTCTTCTGATTTCTTGTTATTTATACTTTGTATCTTCTCGATCATTTTTAATGGTCTTAGAGCGATAAAATACTTGTTTTCAGGCTTCTGGCATTGGTTTTTAATTTGAAATTATTTATGCCAAAGTTGAGCAGAGGACTTTGCATCAACTCCTTACAGAAGTTTTTAACCCAAACTTTGTCTGCACAAGTCTCTCTCGTCGAAAGCGTAACTGATGCCAGCTGCACAAGGGCTGGGTTTCTTGGATTAACAATAAAACTACTTTGTCTGCCTTCACATGATAATAATGCACAAACACTATGTGTTTTGCTTGCATTTGTAGAAATCCAAACATCCTTTTATGTAAGCTGGGTTACATGTTGGTCTAGCTGTACCAGTCTATTAAGAGATGGATGAAATTTCATGCTTGCTAACATCTGGACAATTAACTCAAATGTTTACCATTGATTTTGCTTAGGCATTGGTGTGCTGTCCTTTGAAAACATTCTGCTTAAAATGTTTAAGGTTAACAGAAAGTTTAGAGCAAAATTTAATTTCAAGTAAAACCTCCAAAAGGTTTGTCTGTATGCACTTATAAAAATAAAAGGTTTGTCTGTATGGCCTAGCATGTTGTGAAAAATGACATAATTATCTCAGGAGACATTCTTGTATTTGATTTTTCATGATGGAAATAATTTATATCATAGCAGATAAAAAATTAAAAAAAAATAATGATAGTGACTCGAGTTTTCATGGTTGAAATTTGAAAATGCAGCGATCTTTCTTTCTCTCTTTCCCTTTCCCTTTTCTTTTCATTTTTATTTTTTGTGTAATCCACTCATCTTTGCATGTACTCTGTAATCGATTACATTCTGATCAGCTATTTAGCAAATGATTAGTAATCTTAAGAAGAGAGAAAAAGCTTGAAATTTTAAAATCTGGAATGATAAATGCATTATAGTTGTGAATCTTCTCATATATACTTGCTTCATCACTTTTGTTATTAGTAAGGAAATTTTATTCAAAGCGCGAAGGGGCACAACTGAAGTACACACTTGTATGTTTTTTGCATTTAAGCTTTTCTTGTTCATGCTTTAGAACAACCCTTGTTGGAAATTAAACAAACTTTAACCAAGAAGCTACATATTATGAATCAGATGCAAAACAGGCAGCATTATCTGCAAACAATAATTATTAACTCAGGTTGAGTCCCAGTCTACTAGTTAATCAATACATCTTAAACAAGGGACTATGAGTTAATAAATTGAAAAGAATAATCCCTCTAATGACAACCTTCTATCCCAAACAGGAGTTCTTGATTTTCCTGCAACTAGTATGGCCTCTGTATGTTGTCGAGAAGGCCTTTCCTGTTCTATTATCGCCTGATTGAATTCTCCAATTGCTTTCATCACAGATTGAGCAGCCATGGCTACTTCTAGAATAGCTTTTCTCCATATGATTAGTATAGTTAATGAGGGGACCAGAGGTTGGTACCCTCTACCTAGGCATGACCATATTAATGTCCTAACCTCACCGGGGAGGCCCTCAAGAGGGGTCTAGATGCCGAGGAGCTGCAAACACTCCTTCAATATGAACTTGAGCCATAGCTTAATCCCAACCCTACCAAGGGAAAAGTGGTACTAAGCTGGAGGGCCGGAATAATGGGCATGGGTTTCATTTCTTTAACATTGTGGCCACTCAAACTCTTGACCTCCCATCTACCAGACCACATGTGAGTCTTACCACAAAGCCAATGCCTTTAGTGGTACTCTTGAAATAGTCGTTATAAAAGAGTTTTTCTTTTTCTTTTCTTTTTTTCCCTTCAATAAGTGTATTGTAGTAACCCAAGGGAAGCCCAAGCCATATCTAGGCTTATATTACAAAAGAATTAGTCAATGATACATACAATTGGAGCCCCTTGGGATCATTATAAATCACAATAATTTCTCCTTTCACGCAATGTGAGATCTCATTCACTATCCTCTCTTTATAAAAGCTTTGCCCTTGATATTGCAATAGTCTATCAAGTTCAATGTACATGTTACCAACTTGTCTCATTCAAACCTCCTCCCAGATCTTTTCGGAAAACCAAATTCATGATACAAGTGATCTCTATTTTGCATTCTATACTTAGCCCTTATACAGAAAATAGAATTGAAGACCAAATCTGCCATATTTTCACAACAGCCCACGATGATAGGGAAAAGAATGGTCAACTCTTGAAGTTCAATACAAAATCAAATTAGTGCCAGCAAAGAAATTCTGCTGCTTTACTATAAATCCTTAAATTCTATCGAAAACCAGACAGGAGAGAGGCAGAGACAGAGGGTCACATCTTTTAAGAATGGGGGTATGCACTTTTAAAAGGTTGAAAAACTACCTAGAACTACAAACCACTTCTTGGTAATTCTCGTGTAGTTTTCTCCAGGCAGAAACTGTAAAGTGCATACTATGCATTTATTGGGTTGGATTAAATTGTTTTTGCTGCTCAAGAGATTTTGAAAGGAAGACCGTGCTATTAATGGGAGAGATGATAATAACAGCAGAAGGCCAACAAAAAAAGGCCCCTTCCTAAGACACTTCAGAGGATGTTCACAGAACTTGTAAATTGTAAGTAGTCAACAATTCAGGCTTAGAGTTTTAAGCAGTCAAATTGTTGCAACCGCTGCATGATATCTTAGAAAAACTAGCTACCTTCTACAAGTCAAAAAATAAGAGNCCCCCCCCCCCCCCCCCTTCTTTTCCCCAAATAAAAAAGAAAAGAAAAAATCTTATCTCCACTACTGTTTATGCTTTAGTTTTCTTGTATATTCGTAAAGCTTCTCTCTTCCACCCCTTCCCCCCCCCCCGGGGCGCGTGCGGGGGCTATATAATTACTGTTGATTAGAGTAATTTTGTGTTGGCAACTTACTTTTATGGAAAGTGAACTTCATATTGCTAGTATACTGAAAAAAGGATTGATGCCATTTTATGCAGAACCACACAAAAGTATCCATGAGATTGCTAAAGGTTTAAATGGTTCAGTCATTTCCACAAAGGTAATTACCTATAATACTTGAACTGTGCTACATTTCAACATCTACCTCCTACATCAGTCAAATCCTATCTCTAACTTTGTGTCAACTCCTGGAATAATATATAATGTCTTAGCATATACTTCTGCCTCATTAGGTTCCTATTGTGAGAACTGAGAAATCAATTTTGAGGATGAACATCATTTAACAGGAGCCAAAACTGACATTTCTGCCGTAGAACTTTGTTGCAACTGAAAATTCAAGTGTATGAGCATTGAGGGATGTTTTAAGCTTTCCAGAATATTACCTCTGTAAACAGTGTTGCCTCCATGAACATTTGGGTGGTACAAGTTTCATGGGTTGAACCTCATTACTTACTGCTGGAAATCCATTACCCTGTGCCACAGCACAGGAATCTGAGTGACAATAGCATAAGATTTGAATCGGAGAGCTTAGTAATAGCCCTCTCGACCTGTAAACCCACCCTCCAGCTATCCAGCTAAACCTCACATTTAGCATGCGCTGGAAACTGAATAGACTGGCTCAAAAAAGCTGGGTCACTTTCATTGATCGGTGCCTTAGGTCAGGCTCAGCACAATTCCAACACATAGCAATCAATCCATGGGTAGACTTAACTTTCTACACTAGGAGTATTCTTAAGTTTGAAGCCACAAAGCATGCCAAAGACTACAATGGCTGTCTCCAAAATATTAGGCATCTCTTTGTTGATCAAGATGTTCTGCTACCAGGTTGAGTTTCGAGGTTCAGGTGATTTCTGAATTTCAGAGGGTGTTCAAGGAGTAGAAGAGAGCACAGATTGTTTTCCATTTCCATGTATTACTTTTTCCTTTACAAAATTTCCCTGATTGAATCTCAGCACTCTTAGTTTCAGAATTCTTGTACCTATCAAAAAAAAAAAAAAAGTTTCAGAATCCTTTCGAGACCTTCCAAAATTTCTTTCAATAAATTGTAGTGGAGCAACTGGATATACTCATCTTCTGCCCTCTCTGAGATATATATTGGCCAAGTCTTGGTAGAAATGTTGCTTCTGTTGAATACCCTTCAAATATTTTCTACTAAATTAGAATCTAGGAATAGGGATATTACTCATGTCATATATGTTCTTGGGCTACTTATAATCTGGAAATGTGAGTTCCTTGAGACATTCTGTTTCCAACATTTTATAATGATTGAAGAATAAAATCGTTCTTCCTTCTTACATTACTGTAGTTCAAGAGTTGTTCTTAATATGTATACTACCTTAGTTTCTTGTTGTATTAGGTAATCCAAGCAGATGAGGAGAACAAGAAGTTGATAGTCTCTGAAAAGGAAGCTGTCTGGTCAAAGTTTTCTGAACAAGTTAAAGTAGGGGATATTTTTGAAGCAAGAGTGGGTTCTGTCGAGTACTATGGTGCTTTTATCCATTTACGCTTCCCTGATGGTATGTTCTATTTTGATTCATGTGTTTTTTTAGTTGTCTATTATATTTGTATGGAAGTTTTAAATGGAATCTTAAAATTATGATGCAGGTTTTTATCATCTCACAGGACTGGTGCATGTCTCGGAGGTTTCATGGGATTTGGTTCAGGATGTAAGAGACATCCTAACTGAAGGCAATGAAGTAAGGGTAAAAGTTACAAGTGTTGATAGGTTAGTTCACGGTACTTACTAGCTGATTTCCATTTTTTTAATGTTATCCGCCTGAAGGTGAAGTAGGAATGAAAGTTATAGCCGTTTTTTTCAAGCTTCTAATAATTTTAGGTCTGTTTGGTTGTGTTTTGTTTTTTTAAGGAATGTCATTGATATTCCTCTGTGAAACCTTTTTCTTTGGATAACTAGATTTGATAATTTTGTTGGAGCAATTATTTTCTAAGGTTCTCATTTTCTTGCCTCAAAAATGGAAGGCTTCCTGCAGTTGAGCAGTTGCTAGCTATTCATCAGTTTGTTCTGGCATGACCCACAGTATATTTGTTTGGCTCATTGTATTTACTGTGATGGTTTGTTTTTGGTTTGCAGTATGATAATCAATTATACTCCTCTCGAAAAAATGTATTCCCACTTGGTCATACACAATTTGTATCAAGATCCCAAAATTCAATAGTATCCAGTTATACCCCGGACACATATAAAAAAGAACTTATTCCCCGGGCAGAGTTGTTAAGCATGAAGTGGGGAGATTTTCAAGATGCTGAGCCAACGATTAATATCATCATTGAACATATTGGCTGTTTCTGGGAACGTTTTGGAAAATATTAAAATAAGTACCAAATCGTAATCAATTTGATCAAATTTTTACCAGACAGTGGAAATTTAATGCATGTTTTTTGTTTTCTATGGGAAGAACTTCCTCTTTGCGCATTGCAAAATTGGCTTGTCTGCACGGGTCCTTGCTAACAGAGACATTCTTGTGCATTTTCTGGCTTGTGTCATGACTGATGAGCAGTTGTGTTTTGGAGGATAAATTGTTGGGCATTCTCTATTGAGGTTCTCATGCCCTGATTCTTTAAGCAGCTAAATTAATGAACTTGGAGAACCAATAAATCTCTTTTCATTTGATATCGGAATTGCAAGGCAGTGTTTACAATGAAAAGGGAAATGAGATTTTATTTGTCATAAGCTTGCCTTCTTTCCCATATCATCATGTGCATGAATATAAGTTTTAGCTGCAGCCATGTGGGATTTTCACAAATAATCTATTCAGGGAAAAGTCAAGGATTAATCTGTCAATCAAACAGTTGGAGGAAGATCCACTTCTAGAAACTTTGGACAAGGTTATACCTCAGGTTTGTTATATGCCCTTTGATCATGTTTCTGATTGGACCCATATTCACTGAACAAAGCACATCTCCGTTGTTAACGAATGGTACATTTCACAGGATGCCTCTGCTGCTCCTGATTTGTTGAGCAATAGCAATATCAGTAATATTGAACCTCTTCCAGGGCTTGAAACAATATTTGAAGAGCTATTACGGGAAGACGGGTATGAATTCATCATCGCTTGACTAATGAGCATTAAACACTGAAGGTTTTGTTGAATAGATGGATGAAAAATATAATCACTATGCGAGAGTGAGCCATGCTGTGAAGTGTGAAAGTTCAGTTTTCCAAAGCTTTCATAGTTAGAGCTAAGGTCCAATATATGGAAGAAAGAGGTGTTTCCACGACTCTACCAATATGAGGGTTTTGTTCATATGTAAATCTACACCTTGTCCGGTAAAACTGTGAAGTTAGAGCACATATCTAAATTTCAGTAAAAAGAGAAGGAAATCCTAAGATTCTTTTTTTTTTATATATATATAAGTAACAGATTATATTAATAAAAATAGGCATAGCCCAAGTACACATGGGGTATACAAGAGTTTACACCTAGTTAAGAGGAAGAAATAGAAACAAGAAAATTATGAAAATTTAGGCCATTGCAATCCACAACATTCGCCCATATGAACTTAGTTTTAACAAAGAACATTCGCCCTTATCAATTAGGACACAACTTCAAAGCAAAGTAAGAATGCCCTTAAAGAACGAATATGATTTTGGTCTGCCCTACAAAAAATCAAAGTGTCATTTGCAAACAATAAATGAGAAATGTTAAGAGTGTCAACAATCGAAATCCTGCCATAAAGCCATTGTTAACCATAGAAGACATCATTCTACTAAGCGCCTCGAAAACAATGACAGAGAAATGGGGACAAGGGATCACCTTGTCTTAGACTGCGTGAATTGGTAAAGAAACCAGCTGGACTGCCATTCACTAAAACCGAGAACCTCGCAGTCAAGATGCAATACCTAATCTATGAGCACTATCTCTTTCCAAATCCACACCTAGCAAGTATCGTAGGAAGTCCCAGTTAACCTAATCATGAGCCTTCTCCATATCCAGCTTGCATAAAACACCCAATTCTCCATATTTTAATTTGCTATGTAAACATTCATTGGCAATTAGTACTGGATCTAGTATTTGTCTTCCCTTTAGAAAGGTGTTTTGGCGTCTCGAAATAATCCTCCCCAAGACCTCCCCCAAGCAGTTTGCTAAAACCTTGGAGATAATCTCATACACCCCATTCACAAGACTAATAGGCTGAAAATCTAACATTCAAAGCCCCAACCTTCTTGGGAATAAGTGCAATAAAAGTGACATTGAAACTTTTTTCAAACTTACCAAATGAGAAAAATTCCTGGAAAACCTTCATCAAATCATCATTCACCACCTCCCAACAGGATTGGAAGAATCCCATAGAGAAATCACCTGGACCAGGTGTTTTGTCTTTGACTATCTTTCTCACCACTTCATAAACCTCTGTCTCATCGAAGGCCTCACGAGCAAGGTTTGCTACTCAACGGTCTCAGATTCTATTCCATTGAGTTTTGGCCGTCACACTACCTGCTTGGTAAGCAATTGTTCAAAAAAACCAGCAACATGCTTCTGAATCACTGGAAGCTCCATTGAAACAACACCATCAATGTTTAACATCTCAATGGTGTTAGTTCTCCTATGTGAATTGGCCACTCTATGAAATGAAAAAACAAAGGAAATACTAATATTCGAGGTGGATAAGATGCTCTATATTAAATAGGATGCACTTTTGAGCACCATTATTTCAAAAGACCCAGAAAGCATAGCTCAGCTCACTTTTTCACTTGTTGAATCAAGAAAGATTTGGCAAAATATACTAGATTGTTTGTGACAAGAATATGTTGGCTGTAACTTGCTTAACCTTGTTGTCCAAGTGTATTTGTAAATGTAGTGACCTTCATGGAGGCTCAAGAAAAAATGAGCTCAAAAGACAAAAGGAACCTCTAAATATGGTTACATTCAATGCTTGGCTGAATTTGGCACGTTGGACTTTATTTGATACTTGATTAGGCATCACACAATATCAACCTGTCCGACCAAAAACCTCATTCCACAAGACCTTCCCACCTTACAATGTAGAAAGAGATGATTTATAGATTCACCATCCTTCTTGCACATGACACACAAATCAGCTATACACAAACCACATTTTCTAAGGTTATCCGTGGTCAATACTTTCCCTAGAGCAACCACCCAACTGAAAAATGCCACCTTAGAGCACTGGCATTGAACTAGCCAAATGCCAATGAAGTCCAAAATATAGATACATTGGACTCATCAAAAACATCTAGCTTAAGTTTTGAGCTACAGTAATTCTAAAGTCTTCTCCAAATTTGGAGAGGCACTATTCATCCATCAACCTATATTTTATTCCCAAATAATCAACAATAAAAATTAGGAATTATTTATTTGCTGTGTATCTGCTGTGTTATGAATTTGTGAGGAATTATGTTTCCCTTTTACACTATAAAATACAATAAACATTTGAGAATAAAAAAAATTATTTTTAAACTATATGATATTTTTATTATTATTTTGACTTTGGGATAGCTAGTCCAATGTGGACTAGTTTCTTCAAAGGCTTTGGCTTTAGCCAAAACCTTAATTTTTAGCCAAATTTTAGTTGGCTAGACCAATGCCAATGCTTTTAGTAGATACGTTCACTCTCCAAATGCTTTTCCAATTGAATACACAGCCAGAATGACAAGTAAGCACCTTATAAAAAGAACTAACTGAAAACCTGGAATTTCTAGCATGGTCCCACAGTAGACTGTCCTCTCTTCCCTGCATCACTTTTGAGTTATAGATTCTTCCCAAAAAATCTGAAACAACATTCACTTCCCAGTCATTTGCATCTCTAATAAAATCAACATTGCACAGAATATTATTATCCGCACGTTGGATATAATCTGCCACAACAGCATTTTGATCCCTTGCAATCCTATAAAGAGAGGGAAAATCAGATTTGAGAGCTGATTCCCCACACCAAATGTCATGCCAAAAAAGAATCATCTTCCCTTCCCCCACCTTAAATTTAATATATTTAGAAAACTCCCCCCAAGCCTTTCCTAATGAACTTATATAAGCTCACCCCATACGCTCCTCTAACTTCCTTAGAACACCAAACCCCCCACCCACTCCCTCCCATATTTAACAGCAACAACATTCTTCCATAAAGCATCTCTCTCTACATGATATCTCTTTATTCAAACTAGTCTGCCATATATACTTTTTTCAGAGCTTTCGTTAATTTTTTTCTTTTTTCTTTTTTCACTTTAATATTCTAAGTCAAGGGTATTTTGGTAATTGCGCTTATCTGGACATAGGCTGTAGCAGTGATCCCTCGGTATTGATCTAAATGTGGTATTTGGCCCGTGTGGCCTCCGTGTCTTAATACTGGCTTTAGTAGTCATTATTCATAACTTCTTATTTCCCCATTGTCCAACTCCTACCATATAGGAATAATAGATTATAATACTTTGGAGCTTCTTTCTATTCGAGGCACATCAAGTTTAGATTTTTTATTTTATAGAGATGGATCTCCTTCTGAGAGTGACTCAATTCTAAAACTTTAGATGTGATACTCAGTAATTTATTCTTATTATTTAACTTCAGTATGAATTTAAATTTAAACAAGCAGACCTGGTTTAAACAATCTTAGACCTGGAGCCTATCATTTCAAATCCCAATTCTCTCTCTCTCTCTCTCTCTCTCTCTCTAGATCAAAACTTGCAAGCCTATTTAGAAGTTAAAAAACATGGGAATTTTTTGTTTTTGCAACTGATAAGGGTACTTGTTCTGGATGTAATTCAGTATAGATGACGTAAAAATCAGTAGGCAGGGGTTTGAAAAACGAGTGGTTTCACAAGATCTGCAGCTTTGGCTTTCAAATGTGAGTTCATTTTATTTGAATGAAATCAGCTAGTCTGTATACATCTTCATTTTTATCCATCTATTCACTTTATCAAAATCATTGCCACAGGCACCACCTACCAACCAGAAGTTCACTCTCCTTGCTCGTGCTGGAAGGCAGGCAAGTTTTTTGTAGCCTCTCTCTCTCTCTCTCTCTCTCTCTTTCCAAATGATGTTATCTTCTGTGGGTTCAGGTGCAAGAAATACATCTGACGACAGCACTTGATCAAGAAGGTATAAAAAAGGCATTGCAGCGAGCATTAGAACGTGTGCCATGATCTTAGTACATTTTTCCATCTGAGAATATCCAATGATTGTGGCTCCTGTACAGAAAGTTACAGTCGATTTAGAATCTGGCCATTGTAAGCTAGCTGTATATTTCTTATCTACAGGTCCACTTCCTTTACTTTTCAGCTAGATTTTATTATTTTGATTCCATGGTGCGAATGCAACATTGGTATATCAATTTTTCTCTCATTTGGTGCTATTGCCACGTACTGCAATAAGCTTAATTCAACATCTTAGCCTATTAATCTTTTAATACATGTCTGATATACATGTCGATGCCCGGACTTAATTCTGGCTATAGTTCATATGTGGCTTTGAATATTATTGCCTGTACGTTCAATGCTTGATGTGTTAATTAAAGACATTATCTTTTTCCCCCTGTTATGATATCTTTTATTATTAGGCTGAGAACAAGTTCAATTTTAGAATATCAAGACCTTCGCTGAGCCTTTTTTGTTTTGGGATGAGCATAAGTTACCATTCTGTAATCTTATCCCAATCATCAAGCAATAAGAAATTTTTGGGTGAGTTGGATTAATGTCTTGGGCAATACTTCATTGCCTATACAATTCAATATAGGTATCTTAATTTATCAAAGTCTGCAAATAAAGTTATATGATATAATATAAATAATTTGTTTTGTCAAGTTTGAGTTCGATTCGTGTTGAGTGTTTGACCATCTCCTATTCGTTTGTACGTGTTTAGACTCGTACATTTTGTGTTTCGTGCAAGTATTTAACGTAGAGATCTTTTTCTCTTTTGTTTTCCCCTTATTCTGATTCCTAAACGACGTTTTTGCAAAAAGAAGAAAAGAGGCAAAGAAAGAAATATTGCAAGAGAGCATGTCTTGGGAACTACGGACAAAGACGAGAAATATATATATATTTTTTAAAGAATTTTATCCCCGAATTAAATTGTTGGAAATCTCAAAGATTGAGCACAACAGAAACAAATTAATGTACCTTGAGCTTAGAAAAAAAAATTAATGTACCTTAAGCAGTATTGGATCGATTTCATGTATCTTTTTTTATTCTAGTCTTTTTGAAACATTTATATTTTTTTTATTCATCATTTATATAATATACATTTAATAAGAAAAAAAAATAAAAAAAATTATGGTGTGTGGTGTGTAGGCTGATGTAAAGATTAATTAATGTATTATGGCACGTAGTAAAAATAAAGGAGTAATACTAGGGATCTGCCTACTGTAGCTCATCATCCGTTGCACACCATACGTGGCTCTTTTTTCTTTTTTTTTTCTTTTTTCAAGCAAAACGCACGTTGTGCATCGTAGGTTTACATTTATGAAGCCATTCAAATTTTGGTTCACATCCCGCACCCACTCTCCTCCCTCTCCAGGGCTTGTCTCAGCTTCCTCTTCCCAGAGCCACCCTGCAACGGTGTCTCTTTATTCAGCTCCACCTCGCGACGCTCCTCCATCTGCCACTGTTCAGCGCCACCTCGCGACGCTCCTCTATTTGCCACTCCCCGCGAGCTAATAAAGGGTATATCTTTTTCACCTCATTTCCACGGTCACTGTAGCAGAATACATCCTAGAAAACCCTCTCGTCTTCTTTCGTTTTCAATGTCTTCTTGGGCTTGCAAAAAATGCACCTTCATCAACCCACCTTTTCAAAAATCCACCTACCAAATCTGCTTAACTTCTTCTTCTTCGTCTTCTTCTTCTTCTTCTCCGTCTTCTTCTCCTTCAGCTCTAAAATGGGCATGCAAGGCCTGCACTTTCTTGAACCCATACAGGAACACGAACTACGAGGTAAGCGGCACGAGGGCCTCAGTGTCGAGATTCGAGGATTTGAACGATACTGATATTGATGATGAATAATCTGGGGTGGGCTCCATTTTCTTGCCGTTGCAGCGTTGCAAGAGGAAGCCGTGGAACCTAGTTGCGGATGACGAAGATTGCGTTGAATTGGGTGGGTTTAGAGGAGCTAAGGCTTCGAGTAAGGCACTGGCCGTGTTGGGTGAGCTTTGAGTTTTGATCAAGTTTGGATTTTTGCATTTTTGGATATTCGTTTGCTTAGTTTTCCTTGTTATTGTCGTAAATGTGCTATGTAGGGTCTACAATTTTTATTAGGGCAGGTTTGTTTTTAGGGATTATATATTGCTAAACGATTGTGGGTGGTCTAATGGTAGTTTCTCTTTGTTTTTTTTTTTTTTTTTACCTTTCTACAAGATGATTGATTCTTTAGCAAGCCATGCTTTGTCCCTTTTGTGGCAATGTCTTGATTGGTAATTATGGGAATTATTAATGGTTGTCTGATCTACACAGAGCAATCAAAAAGCATATTGGACCTCAGAAATTATTTTTTGGATATAGTTGGTTTCCAATGCACGATTAGTTTTCCATGACTTGGACTTTAGATCAACTATGATGGACTTTTCTCTTTCGTATTTTCGTTTTAATGTTTATGCAATGGAATATTAGGTGTTTTCAGTTTCACGTGACTAAAATTGTTCGACAAAGGACTCAGGTTCAGGCATAATATCTAGTTCATTGAAGGTTTTAAGCTATAATGTTTGGTTTCGAGAAGACCTAAAAATGCATAATAGGATGAAAGCCCTTGGTGACCTTATCAAACTGCATTCCCCAGAGTTAGCTTTTATGCAGAATACATAAACATCATAGGTCAAGCCTTACTCCAGCCATTGTACTGCTGAATTTGGTAAATTTCTGCTTATCATTGTTGTCGTTTAGCCAAGTATTTTGTACTTAAGAAAGTTATCTAATTTTTCAAACCGCTCACTTGTTTTTTCCTGTAAAATCTCAAGGAATAGCAATCCAGCTTAGGCCACCAGAGCATGAATAAAACAGCCAAAAATATTAATTGACGGCAATTGATAGCATCCGTAAAAATGTGCTGCTTGTTCTATTTAGGAATGCGATATGCATGTATTTAGTGTATTGACAATTGTGGGGTCTAGCACTATCATTCAGCTATAATTATCTAAGACACACCAGTCTGTAGAAGCTCGTTTTACACAGTATTCTCTTGTCTTGGTGATATTTATCACCTGTGAACCTTTTTTTTCTTTTGCTTTTGTTCTTATATCATCTAGATTTGGCTTGTGGTGGTTAATAGGACTTGGTTCATGAGAATTATGCGAAACCTTGGCGTGATTAGATTCAGTGATGATGCATACTTTGGTGTTACTTGGATGATGTAGGCACATACATGCCACACACATGTATGGAAGCATGCCTGTAGGTTTGTATGTTGCTGTCATTCATGTATACATGCTTAATGTATTGCTAGAAAAGCAATCTCAATCATTACCATTGCTTTCGGTTGCTCTGTTCAACTGTGTTATCTACAGTTACATATCCTACCTTTTGAACTATTGTCTATCTGTCATGAGCTTATTTGATAAATTATATATGATCTTCTTCATTCCTTGGTCCAGGGCTGCACCCATTGCACCCTTCTCCAACAGATTAGCTCAGGCAGTTCCTGCAAACGTGCAAAGCCTTGGATATTACCGAGTTATCTTTAAAATATCAGCTGCCTGGGTGCTTTGAGTCTTTACAGTATTTCAGAGTTCTCATTTCTATTATTAAAAACTCTAATTCCTGAAAATAAACAAGTCTTAAAAATATAACT
Source organism: Pterocarya stenoptera (assembly GCA_003123785.1). Lineage (NCBI taxonomy): Eukaryota > Viridiplantae > Streptophyta > Magnoliopsida > Fagales > Juglandaceae > Pterocarya > Pterocarya stenoptera. The sequence continues at coordinate 13,345 of QEOT01003620.1, read as the reverse complement.
CATGCTGGTCTCTTGATTGCATCCTATTATCATCTCACCGAATTATGTAGCAACTTTTTTATTTACCATTTGGCTAATAGAATTGCTTGTCAACAATTACTGGTAATCCTTAAAAGACATTTTTTTTCAACTTATTTTTTTTCCTTATCATCTTTTTTTTTTTGTGTGTGTAAATTCTTTTAGATGGGAAAACTTCAGGATGCAGATGCAAGACATGCTTCGCCAGAGTGATCTTAAGGGAGTAGAAATGAAGAAGCTGGGCGGGTCACTCTACACCTTTCCCATGTCAGATTGCATGTGTAAACAAGAGGATGCAATTTGGAAGATGAATTTAGTTGGTTGGTTTTATCATCAATGTGTATCGAGTTTTATCTATTGCTGAAGATGAATTTAGTACATTTTTTTCTCTCTATTGCTTCATAAGAGTGCAAAGCTCAGGATGTGACTGAGATTATGATTGTAATGTACTAAAGGTACTAAAGGAGGTCCCATGGATTTCTCATGAATTTTTGAATATAGCCAAAACGTTTAAGCACAAGCACAACATTTTTCTTTCTTTTGATTGAACAACATTATGTTTGAAATAACTAGTTTTAATTTTAGGTACTATATGGCAATGAAGACAAATTCTAGACTTGATGTTCCTTTCGGTATGAACTAAATGCTATTCTACATTTATCTTTCCAGGACAATTGTTTCTTTAGGTTACCTATACTGAAGTTAGTCACCAACGCTTCTTGAAAATTCTTGCCTAGAGAAATGTCCTGGACACAGCTCTTTCAGGGGCATTAATTCAACATATTGAGTAGAAAAAGTACAGGGGAGGCAGTGGTTCTGGCTCTTCATGCCCTCTACAAGGTTCTGTTCTGGGTGAGATAAAGGGAGGGGATGAACAATCTCTCATCTAAGTATGACGAAGACTTGAAGAATGATCCTCCATCTGCTGGTGTTAGTCTTCAATTGGCACCATGTACATCTGAATTTTGTGAAAATCAGAATGCTCACAATGGCAAGAAACTCCCTCAATGTTCCAATATCAGAAATTCTAATTGTACTGTCAATTACTTACCAGATGCTATGCAGAATCATAAGATTGGAAGCGAAGACCACGATTTTCATTTGCTATATATTTAGTTCTTGTATAACTTTAATTTGGTACGTGGTTACTAAGCATGCATTGATCTCTGTATATATTGTATGAGGCAAGACTATGTGTATTCATTTGCTGGAAGTCTATTACAGTGTTGTTACACAGATCTTTTGAACAGTGTTATCACAATTTTTTTTTATATATAATAACAGTGTTATGACATTTGATGTAAGTAAATTTGCTGTAAGTTAACGATTTTGGTACTTTTCTTTAAGGTGGCCTCTGATCCAATATTTACAAACTTCTTGATTATCCAAAAGATATCAACGTAACGAAAAAGGGTCCATTGAGCTCGAATCATCAAATGCATTGCTGAAATTCTTTCCTTCTTCATTTGATCCACACATGTTATCTAACTCGATTCCAAATGCAACTTGGAACAGTGAATCCAGGATTGATTTCATCAATAGATCCTACATGAATAATTAGAACTTGTCAACACAGAATCGGCATCTTCTTCACTTTGGAACTCTATGAATCCATATCCTTGATGGAGATTTGTCACCTATCCTTAGGAACATATGCATTCACTGAAACAGAAAGGCTGAAGGTTATAAATGAGCAGTCTTATAAGCAGATAAGGATTGAAGTAACACAGATAAAATAAGCATTGAATAAACTATTAATCGTTGAAGATTAACATAAGATCACTTTTAACATAGGATAATAAAGTTATTGAACATGATTTTCCCAAAAAAACTCAATAATTTACAAGAATGAATCTTAATAGTCTCATTTTCTGGTTTCCATAAGGTATTCACCTAACAAAATATACGTTGCAAATAAACAACTCTAAAACCTCAATGTTTTTCTTTCCTACATTGCAAAAATAAAAATAAAAAATAAAAAACCAGTTCTTTGAACATGATTATCTTTCATTCGAACCTGAAAAATATTGAAATATTTATGGATATAAATCAGAAAACAGAAATGAAAAAAAAAAAATCTCAGACTATAAGAAACGAAGAAATAAGCTTTACCAACAAACAACTCCCAAAGCAACTCCTCAGTCACCTACAAGCGTAGAAATAGAAGAAGTGAACAGGCTCTTGGAATCAACAAATTGAATTGAACCCTTGCATAAAACCAAAACTGGAATGAACACAATAAAAACCCTAACCGGGCCAAACTTCCTTCTCTTTCCTCTCGCAAATACGGAGCAGCAGCAACCAAACAAAAAGGAGAAAGGAGAAAAGCTGAGGGGAGGAAGAGAACCTGAGATCGAAGACGATGGAGGAGGTGCGAAATGAAAAGACTCTCGAACAAGAATGCAGGATGAGAGGAGAGACGATTTCATCAACGCGTGAGGGCTGAAAGCCTGCAGCGTGCGTGTAAGTGAATCCGGTCCACACGTCAGGTGTGTTACGGCTGCAGCCAACAGTAGGCTGATTTAAAGACTTTTCCAAAATAAAGTGCGGCAGAAATAGCATAACCTGTCTGATGCCTCAGGCCCTCAACCACCTTTTGCACTCCCATCAATAAATGAGGTAAGGCGAGCCATTATTAAATAAATTTTCTAATTCCGTCCCTCATGTGCATGGGTTGTGTGGTTTTTGAGGGCGGTGGCGCTATTCCCTAGGCCTAGATCTTGGGTATGTCCTGGTGCCCAGCCGTGTGAGGTGAGGCCGTACTTGGGTTTGCATGTGGTGAACTAATTATGGCTTTTGTGGGCGCTCGATCCAACGCTATGTAATCCATGTTAAATATTTTAACATGAAATAATAAATATTAAAATCTTATCCATGACATTAAATAATAAGAGTTATTTCTCTCGGTAGATATTCGATAGAAAATCTAACCTGATTATAAGAGAATGGTCACCTTAATAATTTTATCACCTAGTGTCTCCCGATAGCTAAAGGCACAATTCTATTATCAATGAGAACCCTAAACCCTCTCAGTACTTAAATGGACTTCTAGTCATCATGAAATTTAGAGGTAATTGTATCCCACTATAATCATTCATTAAGTGATATAATTTGAACTAATATAAACCCATATAGATATGGGTGTGTGGGACATTAAGTTTTAATAAACAGTTCTTTTATATACAGTCGTTAGATACAATCGGTGTGCAGTCGTCTATGCCACGTCAAATTTAAAATGAATTGTTAACTTTTAATTCATCTACCTCTGTCTGCTAGCTATCTACCAAATGAAAATGATTCATCTACCCCAGGAGCTTCTCCAAGGCTTCAAAGCTACCCAGACCATAAGATGTCGTTCCAACTCAGCTCCACCCTTCCTCACCTCTCCTCTAACTTGCCCTACAAACTCACCCACCTTCACATTGGCAACTTCAAAACCAAACCTAGTTTCTTTCTTCACCGACTCCCTGAGTTTTGTCCAGAATTGCTCGAAGCCGCGCTGGACCGATTGAGTTAGAATCAGCCATGAAAACCCATTTGACCCATTTGGGTTTGAGGAAGCTAGAACCCAAAAAAAGTATATCTGGCGGGTATTTTCGAGCCTGTGCTTATTGGGAATTTCATATATACTGCAAATACACAGCAATGGAGGCCAAAGCAGAGGTAGTCGAAGGGCAAGGACCGATTTATGCCCAAGTAAACGCAAACGGATATCTGGGCATGTATCAAAATGGAAGCAAACTAGTGGAGATACAACCCTTCAACAGCTTCCACAAACCCATCAATGGATTGCTCTGGCTCTGATTAGAACCAGACGGGAACCTCAAAGGATATTATTGGGACGGATCTGCTCGGGCCTTGGACTACCAAGCGATGTCAGACGCATGCGAGCTCCCAAGTCCGTGCGGTTCATACGGTTTGTGCAAACCTGGGTATGGTTGCTCATGTTTGGACAACCAAACGACGTTCACTCAAGTGAAGAGTGAAGAAAGATGGGGGGCAGGGGGAGAATGTGGAAGACCAGGGAGGGAGAATGAGATTTGGGGCCATGTCGAAACGGTGCGTTTTGTTTTTATTTTTGGCCACCGTTTGCGCCGCGGTTGCACAAGGCGATTGCAAATAGAATTATTGTTTAATAAAACTCTTACAATCTCACACTTGGCCCTTACGCCCATTAATCATACTGTGTACGTTCATTTCATAAAACATTCATATCTCAAAATATATTATATGAGTTTCATAATATCAATGTCAAATCAGCTACCAATGCAAGTCATAACGGTCCTCTATTGTATAACCAATAAAATTCCTTTCATGTACTACAACACTTGTAATTTAATTTAACAAGATCTTTAATTTGGCCAATTAAGGCTAATACTTTAATGCCCTGAGTTCCAGTTCATGTATATTTTAGACATTATCTTATTATCGTTCATCCACATCATTCAATGTACATATAAAGTGAAAAGACATGCCAACATAAACAACCATAATAAATATCTTTCAGTGTCCAATAAAAAAATACTTGACATATCAATGATCACTTTAACATGTTCAAATCATCAATATAGGCATAAGACCCATATTTTGAACATTTTCTTTCAATTGTAGTATTGATATATTATATGAACATTATTTGTTTCTATACCTTCTCCTTGACACTTAGGTATTTAAAATTTTATTAAATGCACATTATTTGGAGAAAATACTATTAGAAATTCTGGCAATACATTCTTAGCACTTGGCTATAAAGTAGACAATTTCAATTCCTAAGATAAATTTTCAGTCATATACCATACATTGTGGCCTCAAAGTATGCCACAAACTTAGTCACTATTACACATGAAGCAGTAAGAGATCCGCTTCATACTTTTCTATAAAATAAATTTACTAGATAACAAAATACGCAACAATAACTATATTTTATATCATTAGAGCAATCACACAAAATTGAGTCTAAATATCAAATTACTTTAAGCGTATAAATTTTCTAAGTGCAACAATATAGTCTTTAATTTCTTTCAAATAACATTACTCTTTTCACAACTTTTAGGTCAAGCATCCTTGGGTTGCTTTGGCAACAACCAAAAATGCTAACTGTAAAATTGATGTTCGGGTCTATACAAGTTTATGCAACCATCAAATTCCTTATAACTATTATATACAAAATCTCTTTAGCAACATAATCAATTCTAAGACATTGTAAAATATTGAGCATGTCACATTTAGTTTTTAAGGTATCTATTGAGCAATCAATTCTTCATGTAAAGTCTCTCAAAACCCTCTATGCAACTTTACTAAGACAATCCTAACAATCCTCATCTATGTATTAAAATTCAATCCCAATCACGAAGGATGTCTCTTTCATAAATTTCATTTTTAAAGTTCTTTAAAGATATAACTTTAATGTTATACTACAAACCATAATTAAAGTGTTATATACATACCTAACCATTAATACATGCGTACTCCCATTGACCGTCGAGTATATAAATCAACAATAAATATTTTTCTTTAATTCAAAGGTAGTGATGTTATTATCAATCTTCAGATACAATTTTCAAAAAATATTTTACCTTTTCTATGTAGCTCTTTTGTTCGTTTCTTGTAGACTTTGATTTTTCACTCTACAATTATTTTCACAACCATTTGATATCACTCTAAATCGTAATGAGCTACTAATGTCGTAGTAATCCTAAACGAGTTCGCGTACGGTTCGCGTCATAATTCCGGTAGGTTTTTTTTTTCTTGTTCGGGCTAGGACTAGCCCACTGTGTTGGCCCGCAACCTGCATCTCTTTTTTTTTTGGTTTTCAATTCAAGTTGAGCTGGGCCTACTGTGCTGGCCTGCATCATTTCCCTTTCTTTTAAATTAAATGTTGGGCGAGGCCACTCAAGACCACTATGCTTGGCCCGCGAGCTACTCTCCTTGTTTTGTTTCACTGTTCGTCTGGGCTAGGCTTACGATCGGCCCAAAACATTAACTTGGTTTAAAAACCTATCCACCTGGATGACCTGCTACCTGCCATATTTTCTTCTCAACTATTTCACGTTGCCGCCGCTGTTGGATTTCCAGCATCTATTCCGGCACAGTTGTGGTCATTGTCAGCGAGAAGATGCCGACAAGGCATCCCACCGTCGATGTCCACCTTCTGTTCCTTTTCTCTCTCTCTCTCTCTTTTTTTTTTTATCTTGTTTCCCACACTGTCATGGCTGTTGAACTTCTCTATCCTTTGCATCACCACTACACGCCCCCCCCCCAAAAAAAAAGTTTTAAAAATTAGTCTTATATATTGTATAATTACAATTTTAACTGTATATTCTTAAAAAATTTACAATTGCCCCCGCCAACACTCAAACACAGTATATCACTCAAATATCATTAAGTTCATTAACATAATAGCCTTAATTTGACATCTCTATCTCTCTTTATTTGTCTTTAGTATGCATTGTGCAGTTTGTTTAGTTTCATATCAATAATATCATATAAGTTTTTCTTGTCTTTCTGAGCTTATATAGTTACATGATTTTTTTATCTTTTTTCTCATCTGGGTCATTCTTGACTTCATTGAGTTTCTCGCCTATTACCTATACATGATAATCTTCTTTACAACCTTTGAAATGTTTTTAACCACATATTAATCAGTTAACTAGCTAGAAGTTTCAAGAGAGTTTATCTAATAGTTAAAACTAATCTGAAAGATTCTTGCATATGAGAGGTAGCAGAGTTATCTAACGAGATGATTGATGAGACGTTTCTAGAGAGATAGAGAGAGTATGTGAAGAATTTATTTTCTTTTGTGAAAAATTTATTAGTTATTTGCATGTTGTTTTTTTGTTTACTTATTAATAGTAATACAATTATACAATAAAAATCTAACGACTTTTATATTATTAGATACTTTTTCAGATTTATTCTTGATCTATAAATTTTTATTAAAGCTTAGAAAAATATGAGTAAGCCAAGAACAATTGTATAACTTTATGGCGTATAATTATTATTTTTATATACTTATGTGGAAAAAGTACATATTACTTATGTTGACATCATATACCGCACACTTTACCAATTGCCCCCCGCAAATACCAAATCCTAGTTCCATCCCTTCCAGCGAGGAGATTTCAGCCTCCTCCTTACGTTAGAACCATCATACCTCTTTTTTTTTTAATCGACGCCGACACCTCCAAAAGCGCTTTGACGATAACTTCCTTACACCACCTTGATTTGCCTATCATCTTAGCAACGATTCTCTCCCCAAAAATTTATCAACCCGAAACAGAATCATGTTGTCATGAACTCTCTTAGACTAGAAACAATAAATAAGAGTACAACCCTAAATATGGATGCAATTCATAGACTGGACTCATGCATACACCCAAATGAATAAATCATTTGATGATTTGCTCGTGAAAAGGTAAAAAAAAAATCATAATTCACGCAGCCTGAACAAACTCGCATGCAAGAAATTTGGACGTGGTAAGAAATACCACGTAAGAATACTTTTGTACGTGGTAAGAATTAGATGAATAATCTGGAACATGGATTATCTATAAAGTAAAACCTGACGCTCTGATATCACATGTTAATTAAATATTTTACATAAAACAATAAATATTAGGATATTTGATTTTTTATGATCCACGACATTAAATAATAACAGTTAGAAAACATATATTTCTCATTACAATTAGAAAGAATCTTACTTAACTATGAGAAAATGATTACCCTACCAACTTCACCTTAAGTGTCTCCCGATGGCTAGAAACATAATTATGTTGTAAGCGGGAACCCTAAACCCTCTCAATGTTTAAATAGACTTTTGGTTATCATAAAATCTGAAGATAATTGTGTCCCCCTATAACTCATTCATTAAGTGATATAATTTGAACTAATATAAATCCATACAAATATGGGTGTGTGGGAATTGAATTTTAATAAAACTCTTGCGATCATTTGTAGTTTGGATCTACATGGCGTCGTTGGGTAGAGAGACTGTGCCGTGAGGTAGTACTGCAACAATCATAAGTGAGGAGATTTACTGCCACGAATTAATGAAGGTTTTTTGTCACAAATCTTTCCCTTGTTAAATATTTCATTGACAATGACTTCCACAAAATGCTTTTAGTCTAGCTTGGAGCCATAAACTTCAATCCTAAGTACTTGGTTGATCCTCATGATCTAGGCAATCAAGTTGGCTTCATGAAATTTGGAACCAAGTTAATGCATGTATCGATTAATTACATGGGCTTTAAGTGTGACATCAATTATTTTGCTGCATTAATATTAATGGATTCAGAAAGTGTCTCATCTCATCTCATCTCATCAATTTTCTCAAATTCTCATATAAAATATAATAAATAATTCAATTTTTTTAAATATCAAAACAATAATCATAGTATAAAATAATATTCTAACAATATTTTTTTCAACTTTCATATTTTATCTAAAATCATCTCATCTCTAAATCCAATCCAAATCAATTATATTTTGTAATTGGTACGTAGTTGATCCAGCTAATTCAAGGCAGGGATCTTCACTTCTTTTCTGATTTAATTCCATTAACTTACCAAAGAAAATATAATAATTTGTAGGATTTTGCAGAGAGAACAAATGAGGGAAGAAGAGCCTGAATCATGAGTTTAAGATTTTGGTTCGAGTCTAGAGGAAGAGAGATGTCTTGGATTGTTTTGGCCAATCACTATTAGATTGTCTTGGCCTCCTATATAATGGTTGGCCTAGGAAGTCAAGGTAATCTATTAACTTGAAGTTGAATTCAAGTTTTTTTATAAATTGTATATATCTATATACATTTATATAAATATTAAAAAAGTTATAATCTTTTTTATTAGAAAATAGAGAGTGCGGAGCGGGAGGTAGGGCGAGGCCCTGCCAAGGTCAATCTGCCCCCCGCCCCCGCATGGGCAGTGCGGGGCGGACGGGGGCGAGGTAGCGGAGGACGGGGAACGGGAAACAGTACATTCTATAAAGTGGGTTTATCGGAAGCTAATAAGGAGCTGACACCTTAGCTAAACACAGAAATATTTAGAAATATTTTGAACCGCATCACACCATAGCGGAAGAGATGAAGTACTAGGAACCCACCTACAAAAAAGGACGCATCACCACTCTGGGCGAGAAGAGCTATATGCACCACCATAACACAAACAACAAATTTTAGCACTACTACTTCTCTGCAAGTTTTCCATTAATTAGTCTTTACAAGAAAACTAAAGGCTTGAAACAAAAATCCCATAAAAAACGCACAAAGCAAGAAAATAGTACCAGTGGCACCTCTGGTTTGTGCTTTAAACGTTGCTTCATGTCTCTGAAGATATAAAGACTGGTGACCCAATAGTACAAAACAAAAAGAGACAAAGAAAGAAGCAGCTCATGGGCTTCTTTTCCCCCATGGCGATAACCATCGATCAGATGCTGCAAAATCCTCTTCTTTGTTTATTAATATCCCCACAAACTGCAGTCAAGCAAACAGCTGTGAACAAACCCCAGCTTCACTGGCTACCCGTGGAGAACTGTACAGCCGCTGAGACTGTTTCAGTGAGCGATTGCTTCCTCTATCAAACCCTCTGTCTCTAATTTCCACTGCAACTCCTCTTGAGCAGCTGCAAATCGTAAAAACCACTTGAACTAAATGAAAAAGATGAAGAATTAGATCAAGATGTAGACGAAGATGAAGACTTTGTCGCAGAATGCCATTGAATCACGCCAGAAAATGACCTCCTGTGGGTAGTAACACTTTTCTCCAACATCTCTCTTTCAATGCTCCAGAGAGGGGTTTCGGTGGGTGGCCTGAGCTCCAAAGAGGGGAAGCAAGAATGGCGAGAGCTGCCTGTGCGAAAATGGCGAGAGAGAGGGAATCTGGGGAAGCAGAGACTCAGGTGGGAGAAGAGGAAATTTTTTTTCTTGTGAACCGCAAGACAACAACAATTTGGGTGTGAGGTATACGTGACATCTCATCATGGAGGCTATTGTTTGGAGAAAAACGGAGCTTCCCATATGAAGATTTTCTTAAAAAGAAATCGAGGATCAAATATCATAGAATTACCAACTGTGATATACTTGAGAAGTTGAGAGGGCAAACTTCAGAGTCTAGAATTACTACTGTTCTAAATACTGTTTTATTGATTTATTATCCTTCTACCATCATTTTATTGTTTTATAAAGTATTTAAAATTTTTATTTTTTTATTATTTATTTTAAAATATTTTTTAACATTCTTAATCAGTTAAAAAAATTTTAAAAATATATAGAATTTTATTAATAGTTAATTTTTTAACTATTAAATAAAAAAAAAATTTTAAAAAAGTATCATTATCCGTTCATGTGTTCCTCTAGTTGAAATTTGCCGGCGAGCGTACCATGGAGGTTCCTGATCTAATCGATCGAGACAGCCTGATTTAACAAACGCATATAGAAAGGGGTCACAGATCGATCAATCGATCGTACAGATCAATTAATGATGTAGAATGCCGAAAGGGATATGACATTAATGACAGATCATATAGATTAAAGCAGAACAACGTCAAGTTTTTGCTTTTTTTTTTACATAGTTTTTTTTATTTTTCCAAAAAGACTTTAGAATTCTTTACATCAAACGTATACATATATATATATATATTATATATCTTTGCAGCTTTCTTCCCTCTCCTGAATTTATAAGTTATAACTTTTTCAACAGAAACATTACTGGCATTAACAGTGATTAACTACAGTAAAAATCATTCTAACAACACTCCCAATCACTTTTTAATTTATGTATTTTAACTAATTAACGATTTTTGCAATATACTACGTGAGAGTTTATGATCTATTATTTTTATGTCATTTAAATATTCTTATTTTATATTTTATTTATTCATTACAATAATCTTGTTTGATTTTACAAATCATCTAATTATTGCAACTCTCTCAAACTCCCAATTAAACAAAATACAAAAAATAATTCAACTTTTAAATCTCAAAATAAAAATAATATTAAAATTTTATATTTTAACAATATTTTATTTAATTTTCATCTCATTTTATCTTAGCTGTATAACCAAACCAAGCATTAGAAAGAAAAAGAGATCAGGGTGATCAGAGGAGAGAGAAACAAAGAGTAAGACCTCATTTGGTTTCACAAATCATCTCATATATCATCTCATAATTTAGACACAAATATTTTTTAATTTCAAATTTTTAATTTTTTCATCTAATCATTACAAGTTTTCCAAACTTCAAAACAAAACAAAACAAAACAAAACAAAAAAATCAATTTTTCAAATCTAAAAACAAAAATAATATTAAAAAATAAAAATATTTTAACTTTATGGTATTTCTATTCAACTTTTTCTCTCATTTTTCAAATTTTCATAAAACATCTTAACTAAAATAATTTCACTATTATTCATAAATTATCTTATTACTATTCACAAATTTCGCATATTGACTTACATGGCAAGCCGGTTCCCCCACACAGAGATGGAAGAAACACTCACACGAAGCTATTTATTCGAAGACACCCAGAGAGATGGACGACACCCACGGAGATAGCCACATGAGATGCAGCGTCGCAGACCCAACAATGCCCAGACGAAGACAGCCACACGAGACGCAGCGTCACAAACCCCAATTCTGGTTTCGTCTAAATGAGAAAATGAGAAATCTGAAATTTTCCCTTGCTCCATTTCATTTCATCGTTTTTTTTTATATACATATATTTGCTTACGTGGCAAGCCGGTTCCCCCACGGTTACCTTCAATGGTTGCTTATTTTCATGGATTTTGAATTTGTAATTTTGTAATGGGTTTTTTGTGGTTTGAATGTAATTCATGGATTTGGTATTTGAATGTAATTCATGGATGTATTTCATAGATTTTGTAATGGTTTGCTGTGGATGGCAGTAACTTATTGCGTGTTAAAAGCAGATTGCACTTTATTGCTAGGCAGATTGCATTTCAAATGAGTGGCTTTTGATTGCATTTTATTGATTGCATTTGTACTGCTGGTAATCTGTTGGCATGTTGACATGTTTAATGCATAAGAACTGCTGGAAACAAGAGGTGGTAAAAAGCTAGATTTATAGTCATTTCAATGGTTGCCTTCACCAAGGCTTTATATACCAGCCACATTGTTTTGGATTTACACATACCTAAGTTTTGGATTTACATAAGTCAGAAACACATTCTTAAGTTATGTATTTACAAACCACGTTCCGAAATCAATTAGATAATGTTAAGTAACATGACATAATAACTAGAAAAGCCCAATACAACCGGAGTAGAGTGCATGAATGCCTTATTTTCAACTTGTTGCTCAAGAAGAACCAACTCCTTCAGAACCTCATCATTTCTATTTGATAATAAAATCTTTCTCTTCTGGATTTCATCAGGATGAAGGCCACAGAAGTGTATATATGTTATGCAATGTAACCAAACAATTCAAGGAAGTAGAGGAAAAAGTATAAAGTGCAACATTCGGAGCAATACATACCTTTAAGCAATGCTAGAGCAAGGCTCTCAAAAAGCAATGAAACTATTACAAAGAACAAGATAAAAACCTGCAGAAGAACAGAACAGAAAGAATAAAAATGGCCTAAAACTGAAGTATAAAAACTTCATATGATCAATGGTACATAGGGCATGTGGCAATTTGTAGAATAGAACAAATAAAGAGGGGCTAAAACTAAAGAATTATGAGCATTTTACATTATTAATAACAAGAGTGTTCCAATTCTTTTCCTAATTAACACTATAGAAAATAAACTTGTTTTTATGTGTTGTCTTCACTTTTATGAAAAATGGTTGTGGTATCTGAAGGTTCATTGATTACCATTGCCTTCAAACTAACTTTTAAATGATAAATCAACAATTAAAAAAAATCCATAAAAAACAGACCATATAATTGATCTACACATTCTACACATCAAGTATAATTTATCAAGAAAAGTCACAAATGTTAGCATGGAAAGTAAAATACACATAAGTTGCATCAATAACCTCTTGCATCAGGATAAATAATTAAAAGCATCTTCTACACCCTGATGAAATGAAGGTGTTGCAGGAAAACGTAAAACCAAATTGTAGACCGAGAATCTCTCTACAACTGCCACCCTAATCAAATTGTAGTATTTGATTTGATTTTATTCAGCTAGTTTCTTTATTCAACTTCTCCCAATATCCTCTTACTTCCAGACAGGACCTTCACTAATCAAGAAAAGAATCAGTTTGACAACACGTCGCACAAGCTACATTGAGTTCATGGAATTGTGGGCATGATACCATCGCAGTAGTTATGTTCTTTTTTTCATAAGAAGATCAACATAAATGTT
>QEOT01003619.1:56052-68740 GCA_003123785.1 Pterocarya stenoptera | reverse complement strand
TTTTTTTTTTTTGGCATGCTTGAATAATAAGGCTTCAAATTGTATGTTGCAGTCATATTGTAGTCTATGTCGGTGCCAAATCCCCTGGGAATGATTCTATGTGGGATGGACATCTGTACCGGCTTGATGCAGTGTTGGCTTTGCTATTACCCGGCTTTAAATTGGTGATGCAGAATCATAAGAATTTCTTAAACTTGGATCAGTGATAAACCCAAGGAGTTGGCCCAATTAGTGAAAGCCTTGGTCTTGGGGGTATCACTCACTTCAAAGTCCAAGGTTCAATATCTCATGGGTGCAAACAATCCTTTGGGGCCACACCTTCTAGTAAAAAGCTAGCGATTTAACCAGTTTTGTATAGGGAAACTTGCACAGGATCAGAGTTCACTCTGCAGGGGTGGATCCGAAAGGCCCTACCTTGGAGAGGTTCTCCAACATAAAAAAAAAAAGAATTTCTAAAACTTGGATTAGTGATGTGAACATATGATAGCTGCGACCAGAAGGGCTTGTGTGGCAGGCCTGAAGTCTTTTGATAGATTTAATATTTCTTTTCCCTAGGAACTAGTGAGCTCGCTTGCATTAGATGAATGCCATAGTGATGATAAATTGGTAGTTCCTAGAGGGGAATTTCTACAAGTTTTTAATTTTTTTTCATGTAAGTTATATCGTTTCCTCTTCATAACCAAAAAGCTAAAAAATTCCTATTGTGTGATCAGCGGGAGCGCATGAAAAAACAGTTGGAGAAAACGAAGAATCAGAAAGAAAAGCTGGAATCATTGTGCCGATCACTTGAAGCAGAAAGGAAACAGAGTTCCATTGAGGTCAAAAGTTCAGAATGATTTCCAGTATGAATGCCGGAATAGTTGAACTAAGAGGTTCAGAAATTATTTGGGAACGACTATTTATAATTTCACACCCATGTTTTGTTTAAGCTGTGGCTCCTTGTCAAAGAACAGCATAAAAAGATAACGGTTATCTTCTGGGTGTAACTGTACGGAATTCCTTTTATAAAAATAAAAAAAACTGTTACATTATTGAGAGTTCTAATTGTATTGGCCTTTCTATGATCCTTAAATATATGAACTTCAAAGTTGAGTTAGAACATCAATTTGGTTGTTATCTTTTTCTTACTTGTCCAGTGGAACAACCGATTGATACTTCCATCTATTAGACAACAGACATGCTTTAGCTTTCTCAGCCAATTAATAAAGCTTTATGAGGAATTTGAATAATGTTAGGTACAAGTTTAAAATAGATAAATTAGGCATAGACTTTTTTGTAAAAAAGTAGGTTTCATTAAAAAAATAGTCTTTTTTTTTTTTTTTAAAAAAGGTATGCACGAGATTTGTCTATTTGGAACTTATACAAATCATTTCTTTAATTTTACATAAATCAAAGTAGTCTTATACTAATTAGAGAATTGTTATCTTGACAAGTGTATGTAGACCCAGTAATAATCTAGTGATTACGAGATTTTAGTTCACTTGTGTAATTACCCTTATTGGAAACAGATCAAACAAGTCTAATGAAAAAATACGAAGGGTTGATATTTGCATAAAGCTTAACAATTATTTTCTTCATTATAATAACTATTTCAGTAGGAAAATATTCTTACTAGCTCGATTGGGATCATAATTGGATCAAAGATTACTTGCCCCGGCCGTCTTAAAAGTTAAAACTCCTCTGCGTCTTTATCCAGCTAAACTCGTCTTGCAATTTGAATAGAAATAAATAAAATGCTTAAATCTGACAATATTTAATATTAAAGTCTAATTTTTTTAAAATAACATTTAGTATTATATTAAAATTCTGGAATTTTTTTCTATCTGGGTTCGAAAGGTAAAAAAATATTTATGATAAAAAAAATTATTAAAAAAAATATTGGTCGAAAGAGTATGTAAGGTGCAATTTATGTCTGTCTTATGTTTAGGGGATAATTTTGTGGGAAAATTAGAAGGAAAATAGATATATAGAATCCAGGTAGGTACGTAGGCAGGGTAGGAACCTTGTGCATGGCCTCCTCAGGCCTCAGAATATATATATATATACAACGGAGGTGTGAATTTTGATCGTTAATTTGTTCTGTTACTCCAAAATTGCAGAATCTTGAAAATCCGTTGCATATTTCGTTCTCTCTCTCGCGCGCAGTGGCGCCATGGACGAGAAAGAAGGCAGCTCCGGATGCGGCCAGAAAAATGGCAACTGCAACAATAGCATCGATGCGTTGTTGGACGTACACAAGCAAAGCGGAGAGAGCAACGTGGCTCATCAAATGCCCTCACCTCATCTATACCTCTCTCCAGTCTCCACCCGATGACTCCGACCCTTCTCGCCCCGTTGCCAAAGTTGTTCTCTCCGTCGACCCCCTCCACTCCAAGGACGACAACTCCGCCAATGAGGTACTCCACAAAAGTACACTTACGTTATCTAGCTACATACTAAATGTTAGCATGTCTGCATGTAAGTGCTGGATTTTCTAGTGTTCCATGGTTTATCTCTATGCAAGCATGTTGGTTTTGTATTTGGAATATTTTTATTTTCTCTTGCATTAATAGGTGAGTTTTAAAGTTTTGTGTTTCAGTGTTTGTCTCTGGCCATGCATTAATTGATTGATACAAATTGAAATTGGTTATTCTTTATTTTTTTGGTTTTGACATGGATGCGGATCTTTAGGATTAGGAACAATGTTTTAAGTTTGCATGGATTTTTGTTGCTATAATTTAAATTTTACAGTTTCTCAGCATTCAACGTGGTTGGGTTTCTCCATTTCGCCCTTCTTTGTCTTTATTTGGATGAATCTTCGCTGATGCTCGAGAATCTTGATGGTTGCCACTCATGCTACATACACAAAGAAATTACACAAAAGTAAATCCATAAATTAATATAGTTTTATGGGATTCATTAGATTTATTTTACTATTAAAGTAACTTTATAATTTGATTTACCACGTCAAACCACATAAATTTGTAGGTCTACTTTTGTGTAATCCCTTTGTATCTAAAGCATTTCTCAAATTATATACTATTATCTTTCATGAGTACGTTATGGTTCTGAAACTCAATTTCCTGGCCTTCGTATTGTAGGGAAGTGTTGTGTGGAAGGAAAAATACTGAGCAAACTTGGCATGAGGCCCCATGACAAGGATATTGACAACTATGGGAAACTCTTCCGCGAAAGGTTGAATTAAATATAAGGCCAAGAGTAGACAGAGACAGGTCTCCTTTTTTATACTACACATGATACATGATATGATTTTTTACGCATATCATATATATATATATATATATATAATTTAATCACGTTTTGTATTATTTGATCATCATCAACTTTAATTCCTCAAGGTGATCGGCAACGACGATGTGGTTCATATGAGGCCAATGCCAGGGATGCTTGGTCATGTAAATACTGCTCCTTTTATGAATTTCTTTTTGCATATAATAAATATAAAAAATTCTTCTTATCAGCTACTAATATTTTGGGCACTACATAAATATATAGGATAACAAGAAAATGGTAGCTAAAAGACATAGAAGGGATCGCAGTGAAATGGAAGAAATTATGTTTAAGCTGTTTGAAAGGCAACCAAATTGGACTTCAAGACAGCTTATCGGCCAGGAGACAGACCAACCTGAGAGACGTGCTTAAAGATCTATGTGTCTACAATGACAAGGGATCTAATATAGGATCTTATCAGCTGAAACCAGAATACAAGCAAACAAATTATCATGATGAGCCATCGATCTGATCCCAAATAGGCCGTCGACACATAATATTTTGTTCTGATTACAAGTTTATAACCATGATGAGTGCCTTCATTTTATCCAGAATTAAAATGCTTTCATCATCAATGCAAGTAAGAAAGGTTGATGGGCTACTTCACTTTAGAACTTCTTCTTCTTCTTCTTCTTCTTCTTTTTGTTCTTTTTATTGGTGACATCGCATACTTATATGTTGGGATAATCAAATTTAAATGATTTAATTAAAAATAAAAATTTGAGATTGGATTAGTTAAATAGCCTGGCCCTTACCCGAAAGCCCAGCCCACGATACGATCCCACGGCCCATTATATTGATTTGAACGGTATAATATATTTCATCATTATAATTTTTTTAAATTTTTATATAAAATATAATAAATAGATTAAATTTTTTAATTTTTAAAATAATAATATTATTAAAATATAATATTAATAATATTTTATTTAATTTTTAACTTAATTAGCACCTGAATTACCGCGTAATGTACAAACACAATCCGTTCCTCAAGATTTTCGGTGACCTTTCTTGGCAACGTGTCAGAGTCCCATTTGTTTAGCAGATTACAAATGTGTTCGCCAAAGCCCCCTCAAACAAATGGGGCGTGTGTTGACCTTCTCCACCATTTTCGTCCTACCAAAAAATTAGTAAAATATAACTTTTCCAACTTGGTGTCCTCTGCTCTCTCTCTCGCCTTAACCTCAACAAAGTGCGTGTGTCTACCACAACGCCATTTACTCTCTCTCTTTCTCAACCTCTTTCATCGTTTACTCCTACTGCTCTCCGATTCCTTTCTTCCTTTTCTCGTCTCTCTTCTCTCGTGCTTTCGGTCTAGGATTTGTGCCCCTTTCCCTTTCCAAGCCTCTCCAGGTAATTAATTATATATGCATATATATGTGTGTGTATGCGCGCGCGCGTAAATGTGTGCTTCTATACTAGTATTGGTTCCTGATATATACATATATATTATGTAATTTTAGCTCTGTCGCCTGTCGATTCAGTTTGCATGATGTCTTATATTGAAATTTACTCTGATCTAAATTAAATGACTGAAAATAGATTGATTATTAGGAGATTTGGGTCTGTTACGTAAATCAATAGTCTTTGAAAGTCTGAACGCCCGATGGCTTTAGGAATGCTGGATGGGTTTTGAATTGGTTTTCAAAAAAGTGCGTTACATGACTGATTTTGGTGGTACAGAAGGGATTTGGGGATCTTTAGTTGAAATTTAGCCTTTTGCAGCACAATGGTTTGAGATTTCATTTTGATTGGGTTAGCCGCTGCAACTAATCCTTCCTTCTCTGTTTCTCAACTTGATTTTTTCGCCCTTCTAATGATAATTCCAGCTTTTAACACCAGTTCTTTAGTTAATATCATGTCGCTGGATGACGATCTTAGATGGGACACTCGCAACAGACATTAGCTTCTTTAGGTAATATAAAAGACACTCCCGGTTATAATTTCACTTCTTTATGATTCTTAGAAACAAGCCTCATCTTTTAGCTTTCTTATAGACTCTTTACGCTGGTTGATCTTGGTTTTGGAATTTCCAGTCTATTATAGCACTGTGGGTCTGTGATTATGACATTGTTTATGCACTTTCCTGATGTGCAGGATACTTCGCTCTTCAATAGATATGGATTTTTTCTTCAGAGACCTAAATGAAGAATCTAAGCCTTCTCAGCTGGACATGCCTAGATGTCCATTCTTAAGGAACATTAACGAACCAACTAACTTCTCCTTCTCACCATCCCTGGCTTTCCCTATGCCTGTGAGTTACCTCTTTTGAATGGCTTGTTCTTGGTTATGAAATGATTTCTATTTGTTGCTATAGAATACATCTTATATATGGGCCTCACCTAGTGTATTAGATTGAAAGGAATTCCCTTCTTATCTTTCTTTGTATAATTTTATTAACTGAACATTTAGCCCAGAAAACCATGTCTTCTTGAGCTGCCTCATCATGTTGCAGACCCGGCTAATATCTAAAGCTGCAAACTATCCTCCTCCTTAATATTTCAAACCTATGGCATGCATGTCTTGGGCTGGCATTGTGCTTCTATTGAGCTTTTCCATGCTCACCTGGTGGTCAACACAAATTTTTATCTGTTTTGTAAATTGTCCTGCTCAGGTACGTGCAGCCAAAGGTCCCATTTTTGAAGATGGTCCCAATTTTGATATGGCATTCAGACTTTTCCATGGGCATGATGGAGTAGTCCCCCTCTCTGCGAGATCATTTGTGAGTTTTGAGAAAGTAGAGCCTGAACCAGCCCCGGCCCAGTTCAATCCTTTAGCTGCTAAGGCAGCCACTATTAGTCTGTCGTCCTTTGGAGGGCCCTTCAGTTTCGATTCATTTTCTGAGAAATGGAAGAATCAGAAAAGGAAATCGAACTCATCCAAGAAAGAGTCTTCTTCACAGGTAATGCATCATCATTTGTTCAAGCTATGATTTTCACATTGTGATTATTCTATATGAATTCAACGTGAAGTCTAAATTATTACTTGGGAACTATTTTATGAACAACTAAGAATCTCATCAATATACCGAATATTGTGGATTGAATTATCGAAGCTGACCAAGTGATTGGATTAGTTGCTATTGATTGAACTTCTATCATTATTCATCTTTCTCCTTTACTTATCTCTTGATAGTTTGTATGGTTACTCTTTTAGGGAGGAAGTTCAAAGCACGAGGCATTGAGCAACGAGTGGCTGCAAACGGGAAACTGCCCCATTGCAAAGTCCTACCAAGCAGTTAGCAAAGTTATTCCCCTAGTTGCTAAGGCACTTCAGCCCCCTCCAGGCATGAAATTTAAGTGCCCACCTGCAATAGTTGATGCCCGAGCAGCTCTAGCCAAAACTGCATTTGCAAAGAACCTCCGACCACAACCCCTGCCTGCAAAAGTACTTGTGATTGGGTTACTGGGCATGGCAGCAAACGTTCCTTTAGGGATATGGAGAGAGCACACTGAGAAATTCTCACCATCCTGGTTCGCTGCAGTTCATGCTGCCGTTCCATTCATAGCCATGCTGAGGAAGTCTGTGTTGATGCCCAAGACAGCTATGGCTTTTACCATCGCAGCATCAATTTTAGGACAGGTCATTGGATCGAGAGCAGAACGTCACCGAATTAAGGCAATAGCTGCAGATAAATTTGCTCTCAGAGCACCTGTTTCATCAAATCAGCTACATTTAGTGAAATCAAAAGGGGGACATTGTGGTGATGTTGTGAGCTGGGATTCAGTTTCCCTTGAGGTGTCTGGGCCTTCTTCTCCAGCAGATGTCTATTGCTAAATTTTTTGTTTTCAAGTTATGTTATCGTATATTATGTATATCCTTGTGTTGTACAAGGTGCTGTTATTTTTTGTATTCAACAAATCATGTGTGCTTTTTACAAAGTCTTGGCTCTTTGTACCCTTTTCATCGAGGAAACTTGTCGGCAAATGAAGGAATAAAAGAAATAATATGAAAATGATTTCCTTGTTCATGTACTGTTACTTTTCATGAGTGGAATTATTCAAGTTCGTTGCAAATGATATTATGTGTGGTCAATGGAGAAAGAGGATGGGGGGTGAAGTTGGTACAACGTCAACCTCCACGGAATTTTCAAAAGAGACGGCTCCATCTAAGTTGGCGAGCAGTCCAGCTAATGCATTTTTTTATTCTATCAAATGTATTCAATTTGACTTGGTCCTTCTGTTGAACCGTCCACGTGGTCTCCGTTTTTCAACGGAAAGACATAGACGAAGTCAGAGACAGGTGAAGGCCGCCTACCATGCTTTTGGAAGATGGTATTATTATTATTATTATTTATGAAAATTCAGAAATTGGAGATCTTTCACGCTGTACATCAGTACAGATGATTTAGTTATGTCTCCAATTAGTGGTCTCACCTTCCATTCCACCTTATGGGATTAGTATTAGACAAGCTTAGATGGAGAGGAGTGAATCTCTCCTTCATAAATGATACCGGTGAGTTATTGTACTGTCCCGAATATAAGGTTTCTCCCTGATTGCTCCTCCTCTAGGTTGCTGCAACAGTGAACTCAACCACGAAATTATGTCATCCGGCGAAGAATTCCAGTTTTCTGGGTAAGTACCACCAAATTCCATGATATTATTGTTCTAAAGCACTGTTTACTACTTTAGGAATCATGATATAAAGAACAGGACTGAGACTGGTATTGTAAAATTTGTGAAAACTTTATGACAATATTCCTCCTCCTCCCCCTTTGTTGAAGATTGTTGGGTGCTACATAGAATTCAGTCTGTTGCTCTGAAAGTACCAGTTTTATGTCTTCAGGGGCAAACTAGCAGATTGATTGTACACCTTTGTCCCTAGACATGGATGGAACTTTTGACATCCGAAAAATGTGGAGATTGATGTCAACTCGCTTCCATCCACTGTTACATCTGAAATATATGATTTGACTGTTACATCTACTAATCTAAGTTCTTTTTATTTTTTTTTTTTGATGGATAGTAATCTAAGTTCTGCTATATCACTGAGAACCAACTTCTGCCGTCGATTGCAGGTATACAATATGACTGCACCTCTTCCGACTTCCATCCCTCCTTTGTCCTTCCGAACAGAGGAAGAAGCCAAAGTGAACAGCATCAATTTGCCGTAGCAGTATTCAACATGCTGCCGTCAGACGACTGGCACGTCATCACAGGATACTTTACAGCCAATGCCAACAATCCACAGTTTGGAATTTGATTTTGTTTCTGTCAGAAGCAGAATCCTTACACCATTAAAACGGCCAATGCATCATCTCTATAATACCCGATTTATTTATATGTTGGCCATATTTTTTTTATCACATCTCTATGTTTCGGAAATAATTACACAACATCTTTTAATTACGTCAATTTGTACATATGCCGGAATGATTTTACTGAAACTTTAGCAATTGACAACTAGGTCTCCTTGGTTACACAAGCTCATTTAATTATTACAATTTTTCAAACTCACACAAAATATAATAAATAATTTAATTTTTTCAAATCTTAAAAATAAAATTATATTAAAAAATTATATTCTAATAATATTTTATTTAACTTTCATCTCATTTGTATAACTGACGCCGGCCTTAGTAGAGAAATGTTGGGGATGTTAGCATTTTCAACTAAATTAATTAATATACCTGTAATTTTTCTACAAATAATTCTACATTCAATCGTAAAATACATAAAAATCGTGTAATCGCTTTAAAAAAGAATAAGATCCACTATTAAAAAATTAATTTTTTACTATAAATCTCATATTTTATTTATTTTTTTTAAAACAATTATACGACCACACCTGAATTTAGGTAAAAAATAAAAATAAAATCTTGATTAAAAAAAATCATTGAAACACCTCTCTGCAGTGCCGACTAAAAAGGACATCAGCTATTGAGCGGGTGAGAACTTCGAAAGGAATCCCAATAAAGCATTACGGGTCAAATGCAAGAGAGATGTTGGCACCAGAAAGGATTGCATACGCCCCTCCCAACTTTCACAGATTATTTCTGTATTTCCATGAAGTACAACAAATTAAAGCTGCTACACCATTACAGGCACCTAAAATACTTTACCAAAAAGATGGACTTGGCGAACCTATCATTTAATTGAATAATACAGAAACTATTTTACAGTGCGCGGCAAAGAACCGCTCTACTACCTGCCTATGGCCCCCTTACCTCTCCAAGGTTCTTCCTCCCTAACGATGCTTCCAGTCTTCCCCCCATACTGCTCACTTTTGGCGTAGTGCATTTTAATGGCTGCGACCGGATCAGAAACACCAGTGCAGGATCCCCCAACAAGTACTCCTCCCCTTCCTACTACATCCATTCCAACCACCCCCATTGCCTGTGGCTGTAAACTTGAGACTGCTTCAAGCCCATTTCTTCTTTGCATTTCAGAAAGAATGCCTTGCCGCTGTTTCATATCTACAGCGAATGGCTGCATTTTAGAGCCCTCTCGGTTCCCATATACCTGATAATCCACCACTCCATCGTTGCTACTTATTTCCCTCGTTGGAAAAACTGATACACCATTTGAGTTTCGTTCATTACCATTCACAACTGCCTGCAATGGTGGCGGCTCAATCTTGGAAGGCGGTATAGGACAATTACCAAAAGCACCAGGATATTTGGCCAGCAAGACAGCAGAATCAGGAAAAGACGAAAACCCAGTCTGTATCCTATTCCCATCCCAGTAGCCACAACTCATTGCAACATGCTCAAGGCCCAAGTAATTACCATCAAACTTCAGGAGATTCCCATCCACATGGCGGTGACCAGGAAATTTTAGATTAGACAATTTGCTGCTTAACGTAGTATCTTGGATCCCCTTTTCCCCATTCTCATGAGTACCAGAATTTGATTTCTGCATAGAAGATGGGTGAGTGAGTATCTGGCCAAACAGTTTCACATCACCATTCCTGCATGGTTTATCTGTATCTGACAAACTTCGTGAACAAGATCTAGAATGAAAACTATCTTGTTCAATCTTTTGGGACAAAAGTGGAAGCTCAGCCACTGAGCTGTGAGGCTTTGAACTGCTACATTTCTGAAGAGAGCAACCCTTTGCTACAAATTGAGTGGAGATGGTCTTGCCTGACTCTGAAAGGGTTTGAGCTTCAGAAAGCTTTCTGCAACTAATATCCCCATTCATCTCTTTCTTGTTTGAAACGTGTAAAGGATAGCCCCTGAGAATCTGGGAGGATTCAACGGGATTCAAAATACGATGGCCAGACAAATGCTGGTGAAAGTCCTCTCTACTAAAAGATCTAGGAGACTGCTTGTCCCTGTTCCCATGAAAATCAAGTATCGATGACGATCTGTCTTGATTAAGTGTTTTATCACACAGAATGGATGCAGAATCTTGAGACAACGAAGTTGCAGTAGCAAGAGAATTCTGCTGCGGCAAGGGGATAACACAAAGCTTTTCCAGAGAATCCAATTCCAAGGAAAATTTATGCTGGTACCCAGGGTTGAGACAGAAACCAGAAGAACCATCAGCAGCCAGATGAGCAACATTTCCTGCTGTGTTTGAATCTTGTATCGAGCTTTGCAAGCCAGTTGCATCTCCATCACTTTCTTCATGCTGTTTATTATTCAAACTACTTTCTGCCAATAGCAATTGTTGTCCCTCTAATTCATTTTCATATCCCACAGAAGTAACAGCTTTATTCTCCACCAAAACTCCTGAAGTCAACGGACCAGGGTTGATTCCTTCTCGATTGGATACTGATTCTGCAATCAAAGTACCCTGTTCAATCACTTGATCACCCCCGGATTCTGAATTCGCCAAGAAAACTGCACTTCTCTGAGCATTCACCGAATCAGACTGGTTTTTAGCGGTATCCACAACATTGTTATCACCCTGAACAACCAGCTCAGCACCATTCTCTGCCTGAAATGCATCAGAAACCAAAGTTTCTACAGCCTCAAAATCTTCTTGGTCCATATGTCCCATCCCATTGTTTTCCTCTGATCTGTTCAGGTCAGATTGCAAGTTCACGATCCTAGCAGGATCGGATTCATCATGGTTCATGTTCATGGTGGTCAAAGGCAAATCATCATCCAGTTTACAGCCCAACGTTTTGCCACAGATAACCGAGCCACTCACCGTCTCTACAACACAAGCATCTTCTGTGTCACTTCCACCTCCATTAGGATCATCACTCACTGGGGCTACTACATTTCTAGGCCCAGGATGCATCAAATCCAGTCCAAGGCACTTCCGAGCCTTACTAAAGAAAGCCTTGCACTGGTCCCGTGATCTTGTTCTCACACACCGTGAGATCATCCCAAAATCCTTGCCATAAGTTGACACCGCCTGTATAAAAATAGATTTCTCCTCGTCTGTCCAATCAGAAGGATCCATTTCCCCACAGCTCTCATCGGAACAAGTCTCATCATCAACATTCTGCGTAACATCAGGTGTCAAAGGCCGTTTTATTCGAGAGTCCACTTTTTGGCACTTCCACTCCCTGTTGCTCTCTCCAGGGTCAACAGAGCTTGTGATGCAAGAACTCATAGCCTCTGATGAAAGGGAACCGCACATACCAGTTAAGGCATCAGCAATAACTGTATCACTTTCATTCCCAATAAAACCGAGACTACTAGACCTATCTAAAATGCCATCATCATCCCATGATGGTTTAGAATCACCATAGCCACCCAAAAAGAGTCGTCCGGCACTCGAATGTTGGCTCCTCACATGGTCATCAGCACAGGCTACCATCATTGAAGATTTACCAAACTTTTCAAGTGAAGCAGCATTAATCTCACGAATCCTCTTTTTCTCTGATGTCACCATATAGGTATCAGTAAAAAAGGTTTTCATTTGCTTACTGCAATCTTGCTTCTTTGATTTCTCAAAACAATCGGATTTGTGATTTTTGTAGTAGAACTCCACACAATCTGCTGTTGTCTTGTGGTCGAGAAAAGAAGCAATCTTTCTGAAGTCTTTCCCAATGATGGAAAGCTTCTTCATGAAAATTTCTCTCTCAATAGGCATCCAGGGATTGATCACAGCCCTTTCTTTCTCAACAGCACAGGGATCTTCAACTAATCCATTACTGGAGATAAACCTTGACATCATTTTTTCATTTTTGTCCAAAATTAAGGACGGCATCTTCAAAGTGTTCCTGTAAATCTTGACTTGGGAATCTGCAAGCAGCTTGCTTGTAAAATTGATCATCTCTGTCGTAGGGACAAGGCAAAGATTTCCTGCTGTAAGAACGGATAATAAATTTATGATATAAAAAAACAGATAATAAAGTAATTCAAAAAAGAACTAAGATAATATTTTTGATTAGGTAGTACAAATTGTATTAAGATATAAGAAATATAAATTTCTTATATTTTCTTATAATGAAAAAAGGGTGTACCACAATACACAGGACTAACATGACAATTAAATGTTTTATCACTTTCGACCT
>QEOT01003619.1:8456-35458 GCA_003123785.1 Pterocarya stenoptera | reverse complement strand
ATTTTAAAAAAATATTAAAAAATTTTAAAAAATATGAAATGTAAAATATAGATAAATAAAAAGAAATTGTGTAGTAAAACTCTTATTTAATTATGTTTTCCGTTCAGCTCGCACTGAGACGGAGTCAAACACGAAACGACTAATTGCATACGTCAGCGACGACACGTGTGGACTGGCTATACGACTCGCTTGGCGTTTTCCCTCGGGACGCAACTAACCTGCCCTAGGACTCCCTCACTTTCGAAGCTTCAAAGTTCAAACTGCTAACTCCACGTCAAGCTCACACTCCCATTCATTTTAGCAGCCTTCATGTATTTCCTGTACACAAGTACATCCTTCTTCAAAAACCAAAATACTCCTTACATTTACAATAATATATATATTTTTATAATTTACTATCCTTTTTAGAATAAACTATATCTACCCCTTCAGTATTTAAATAGCATGAAACAAAAGACCTAATAATTGTTGTAGGAATATATATAGTTCCGATTCTATATCGAAATGTTTATTAAATTACTTGTTTCCAAACTTTATTTGCTTTAAGCATTAACAAATAGAAATAGAGAAAGCCTTTCCACTTATGAATCTGTTAATATCCAAATGACAGCCTTCCAATAAATTATTGCCACGTAACTCTTCCATTTTACCTCTTGTGTGCCTTACTACAGCTGATAAGAAATTCTTCAACCCCAAATCCATGGTCATCCCCTTGAACTTTCCCTCTTCCACCGAAAGCCCCATCACTAGAAATTCAATACCCATCGCTGTTGACTCCATCCTCCTCGTCGGAATGGCTGGCGCAATATAGGACTTGTGTATGGATCTGTACGATGCTCATCAGAAAGGACTTACCAGAGTTGCTCATGCTTCTTTTGTAGCGAAGTCGGTTGATAAATTCGGCTTTCAATGTGGTGAATGGTTTGGTTGCAGTCAACTATTCCAATGTTAAGGTGAATTAAAGGTTTAATTTGGTTTCCGTCTTTTGTCAACATGAAATAAGCTTTGTTTGTGCTACTCAAGTTACTAGATGTTCAAGCTTGTTGACTAGTTCATCATTTTACCCCAATGTCTGTAATCCTTTTAAATCTCTAAAAAAAAAAAGGGTCTTCGAGCAAATGGGTTCGAATCCGTCGAAAATGCAAGAATCGAGCATCTACACCAACAAGCTTAACTACAAAATTTTCTCCATCCTGGAGAGCAAGTTCCTCTTTGGCTACAACGATCAGAAGCTTTGGGTTCTTTGGCATGTGAAGGGGGTGTTTTCATCTTAGATGGATTTAATCAGACGAGGCCTTTTGTAGTTTGTATTTTATGAAATTTCCTACGTATCTCATTTTAATTGGGGGCTGTTATACTCATAAGTGCAGACCGGCTGTTCCGAAGGGGGTCTCATAGAAATAGGCTATTGGACCATTTTAATATCTATAGCAGTTGAGTCCCGTTCTTTTTTTAGTAGGAGATAATGTGATAGGATTTCTCCTCGTAGGGAAGACGGAAGGTGATAGCACTTCTCTTCTTTTAGAAAGAAGTCATTTAGCTCTATTTTTACAGAGTGCTATTCTCTCGGACAAATCTGTTTTGTTTAGATAGAGTTTATAGCAGTTAAAACAAAATTTGTCATAAAAAGATTTATGTACGGGGTGCTACAAAGTAGATGCATAGGTTGACTTGTAGTCTAGATTTTTTCCTGTACTGATAAGTCACATATGTAACTTCAGGATTCATTAATGAAATGAAATCTATTTTCATAAAAAAAAAATAATTAATTGTTGGTCGATTTGCTAGCTGATGTCCCAAGCAGGTCAACTAGATATTAGAAAAGTAATATGAATATGTAGTAGTGTCTCGCTTTTGTTAAATATATTTATGTGATATTCATCATTTTTACATATTATATTTATATTTATTTTTTATTTTTATTCTTCTTAAACTAATTAAATTATTCTGTTAATTATTTATTTACCACACATTTGATAAGAAAAAAATATGATGTAAGATGTGTAAGAATGATAAATATAAATATGTAACAAATGTGTCATGGCACATTGGTATGTAGATCTCATAGTTTTATGCGCCAAAGCCAGTTGTTATTAAATACGTGTATTTTCCACGTGGCGCACTCGTGACACGTCAATGACATGCATCGTGTAGTTATTGCTATGCATGTAATGTTTTAAAGGATTTATTTACAATAATAAAATAAAGAGAGCATTGGATTAAAAATAATGTTATATATAGTTATTCTGCGCACTCATTTATTAATTTTTTTTTAATATAAATATCAAATTTATTTATTTATTTTAAATAAAATATGCGAGATTTGGATTGTATACGTGTGATCGAAGCAGTCAGACCAAGCTACGGTGTGAATCGAATAGAAATAAAAAGAGATCTAGGGAGGGAGGCCCAAAGGAAAAAAGCCTGCTCCCTGAGGAGTAGATCACGATCCTTCAATCAGGACCCAAAATAAAGTTCCAATTGCTCTTTATCTCGTCTTCAAGCTTGAGTTTATCCTTATTATGTTTTTATTAGGCAAGAATAAGATGAAATTATGTTTTAGGCCATTGCAAGCCGTCGTTTTTAGTCCACTCATCATCATCTTCTCTAAACTAATTATATAAATTATGTTTTTTCTTTTTGAACAAAAAAAAAAAANCCCGACAATATAGTCACTATATTCAATATAAAAAAAACCTTATGCCGGTTATCCAGAAACTTATTTACAGATACTGTAATTAAATGAACATAAGAGATGTTATTATGAGAAACTTATTCAATAAAGTTTGGATTGTGAGAAGTGTCGAGAATAATAGTAAAAAAAATAGAATATTAAATATTTAATACTTTTTACATTCATTCATTGAATTGTGAATGGTATATTGACCGTGAATACTATCATATTCACATTCAATGAATGTTATTATGTGAAAAATAATAATAAAGTAATGAATAATAGAGAAATATTTTAAAAATACCTGAGAATACTCAAGTACCCAAACCTCAATATAAGTCTAAATAAACAAATATCTCGTAAATCCATTATAAAAAAGTGAGTACTACTTAAAAAAATAAATTGTTCTATACTTTTTTACAGTGAAGTCTATTTTTTTAAAGAGATTTACTATACATCATCTCACACACTATACTTATTTTTATTTATTTATTTATAATTTTATTAATGTTAAACTAATTAAATTATTTTACTCATCATCAATATACTACATATTTGATAATAAAAAAATAAAAAAATAAAAAAATCATATATAATATATAGTACAAGCAAGATTTTTTTAAAAAATATTTAAAACTTACACACGTTATTAGTCTTTGATCAAATGGCATCGTCCTTCTCTACTATATTAATAGATGTTAGAAAAAAAAAGAGAGTAAAAATTGTGGCAAAAGGGCATTGAAAACCCAAAAGAAAAGGAGAGAGAGAGAGAGAGAAGGTAAGAAACAAAACAGGGGTCCAGCTATTGGTAAACCTCCCAAGTCTACGACTGAAGGGGCCACCAGGCAGCAGCAACATCACAGTACAAAGACAGATCAGTCAATAACGAGTGGCACTCACTATGAGTGAGCCGTGAGCGAGAGTGAGAGAGCGAGCCTTTTTTCCTTTTGCTTCTATTTTAGAGATTTTTTCATTGCTGCTGTGACCGATTAGATTAGACAAATAATTAAAGACTACTTATTGTGAGCAAAGTCAGCTGCCGCCTTTTTCTGTTACGTTCTTAAGATTCATTCAATAAAACAGATCTTAACCTTTTTGTGCGTTTCTTCAAATGTTAGCTAATAGCCACTGTAGCCTTTGCGCAGAAGTTTTGAATATTCAGAGTCAGAACCGGGCAATCAACCGGGGAATCAACCAGCCCCCATGTGCGCCTGTTACCTATTCGGCCAATTGTCTGTTAGAAACAAACGCAGTTAAGAGAGAAGACAATTCAAGGTCCTGATTAAAAAGCC
Source organism: Pterocarya stenoptera (assembly GCA_003123785.1). NCBI lineage: Eukaryota > Viridiplantae > Streptophyta > Magnoliopsida > Fagales > Juglandaceae > Pterocarya > Pterocarya stenoptera. Next base: position 31,492 of record QEOT01003619.1, on the reverse strand, counting down.
GGAAAAAACACAAACAAATGCCTGGTTTCAAATTGTTCATACGTCATTACAGCTCATCACAATTATATTCATATGATTCGAATCCTCTCCGTCTATCTTTTTTCTTCTTTTTAGAAAAAAACTAGTTGGCCGGAAATACTTTTTGGGATCTGGTTTTTTTGGCTGTCTGTTTCAGTCATTCAATGCTCTCAGACTCAGGTTTTAATGCTCTGTAACCTGTAGGCGATTCTCCGGAAGGAAACCCAAGATTGTTTTGTGATCTGTGCCCACCTTATTTATGTATGCTATTCTTCTATGAGAGCTTCATTGGTCGGACCGTGTCTTTCTTTCCGTCTATCTATCTGCTGTCTGGTTTTGTCCACTTCCTATGATTTAGAAATCAAAAGCCAACTTCCTTGAAAACCCGGAAACGATTTCGGGATTTGCGCGTCTGGATTTTGTTCAGTTTCGTTAGTTTTGACTTTTTTTATTCATGGGTCATTGTTTATTCTCTGTTATTTGCATCTTGTTCCTTCTTGTGGGAACTTGTTTTTCTTCTCCTATTAGAGATCAGCTGAGAGATAGGATCACCGAGTTGCCAGGACAGCCAGGGAATGTGGAGTTTGCTCAGTTTTCAGGTTACGTGACTGTGAATGATCAAGCTGGAAGAGCATTGTTTTACTGGTTGGTTGAGTCATCGGCAAGTCGTGGAGCTAAGTCAAGGCCACTTGTGCTGTGGCTCAACGGTGGTCCTGGTTGCTCTTCAGTTGCTTATGGAGCAGCTGAGGAGATCGGACCTTTTCGTATTAGGCCCGACGGGAAGACTCTTTACTCGAATCCTTATGCTTGGAACAATTGTATGTATAAAATTGTCAAATCGATATTCATGTACTGTGTTAATGATGAGGCTTAACTCAGTTTCGATAAATTCTCGGACTTTCGGACAGTGGCGAATTTGCTGTTCCTCGAATCTCCTGCTGGTGTTGGTTTTTCGTATTCGAACACAACTTCAGACTTGTACACAGCGGGTGATCAGAGAACAGGTGGCGTATTAGTTTAATTGTAATTTTTAAACAATTTGTCATGGATGATAACATTCTACTTTATTTCGCATGCTGAGGTGTGGATGATTGTCTAATAACAAGTAATGCAAATTGTCAAAGTGCGTTGAATTTGACATCCTAATATTTTTTTGGTTCATGGGTGCTATGCATTTGTAGCCGAAGATGCATATACATTTCTTATCCATTGGTTCGAAAGGTTTCCACAGTACAAGCACAGGGATTTCTACATTGCTGGAGAAAGTTACGCAGGTCCTGAATTATTTTATTTTTTATTTTTTATTTTAGTTTTACAAATTTTCACGGTGACTTGATATCGTGATGAATCAGCTAACTTGTACCTTTCTGTTTCAGGCCATTACGTTCCTCAGCTGTCTCAAATTGTTTACCAAAGAAACGAAGGAATCCAGAACCCAATTATTAATTTCAAGGGGTTTTTGGTGAGTATAAATTTTATTAGATTTAAGCCGATATACTTTCAACCCCCAATTGGCTCATGGTAAATAATGATCATCATATGCATGATTTTTGTATCTTCTTTTCTATCAGGTGGGAAATGCTGTTACTGACGATTACCACGATTACATTGGCACGTTTGAATACTGGTGGACCCATGGCTTGATTTCTGATTCCACCTATCGCATGTTACGTGTCGCCTGCGACTTTGGATCATCTCAACACCCCTCACTGGAATGCATGAAGGCTCTTAAAGTTGCAGAGGTGGAGCAGGGAAACATTGATCCATATAGCATTTTCACTCGGCCTTGCAATAATACTGAATCATTGAGGCGCAGCTTAAGGGGTCATTATGTAAGTTCTCGTCAATTGTTTCTTTTACATATCAATACAAATAGTAGCTGTTTTTGAGATTAGCGAACACAAAATTTTTTTGACGTAAAACATGGCTTTTACTGCCTAATGTTGTTTCTCCAAGACGTGAGGTAACGGTGCTATTTATGCTTAGCATCTATATTTGAAATTTTTGTATTGCTATCTGGAACTTTGACAGTAATGGTGGAAAAGTGATCATAGAGATTGTCCAATATGTTGCATTAGCTGCTTTCAGGACAGTTAATACACGTATTGATTGGCGAGTTGTCAAGGGAAACTAAAAAGACGCATTTTATCTTTTTCAAATTTGAGAAAGGTGTTCTCATAGTTACTGCCTTCTGAGTATTTGAGAGAGCTGTTGCATGTTGAGCTTAAACTTTATAAAGCTTTCTAGGGTCCCGCAGTGCTATTATGTTCTCCATAATTTTGCAAGCTGGGGGGTGGGTCTCGGGTCTCCTGGCCTCGGCACATGCTCATTACAGCTCGTATAATTCCTTTTCCCCCTTCTGTAAGCCCATGACCTGCCCAATCATTCTAAAATTTTGTAGGAGCTTTAGCTGACATCTGTTGATTAATTAGAAGCTTCCATCAACAGCTGCTGACTAACTCTCCTTTTAAAGTTGTTGCAGTTGATCTTAATTATGAAATAGCACAAACACTATGTGAGCATGGATCTCTTATAAAGGTTATATAAGATGAGTTTGGTATAATGGGATCAACCTTTTCTTCTATGGTTGTGTTTGGGACTTGGAAAAAAATAGAATGAATAATTAATTTCAAGTTTGTGCTAATTTGACCATCATTGAATTACTTATATATAAAAAAAATTCGACCATCATTGATGTTGGGCATTTGTTACTTTTTTGTTTTGGGCCTTGGTGTAGGAATCATGCCATATATTTATGGAGCTCTCGGCAGCAAAACTATGCTAAGGCTGTATCACATATATATAAAAACTTACATGTATTTTTCATATGTTTTAAGTATGTGCAAAATTAACACCTTAATAATTTTAAGATGGCAATCTATGTTTCAAACTTGCATGCATTTCCATCCACTAATTTGCCTTTCTTTCTGGTATCTGTCATCACCTACGTTTCCCTATCAATTTTTTCTATCCAACTCTTGATTCAATACTGCACAAAGTAATTCTTGTTCTGAGTTTCCTCACTACTGGTATAGGCGGTTTAAAAATGCCACCCCATATTGTTCTGCATACTTGTCCACATCAATATCTTCTTCTTGGGGGTCTACAAATGGCTTAATACTGATCTCACTCCTTAAAAGTAATCACAAGGTTTGCTTTAGCTCATCTGTCTCTTTACTTTCGAAATCAGCCATGGATGTCCCGAGCATATGATCCCTGCACCGAGAGGTACTCTCAAATGTACTTCAATCTCCCAGAAGTTCAGAAGGCACTCCATGCCAATACAACTATGATTTCTTATCAATGGAAAACATGCAGGTAACTTGGTAAGATTTTAGTTTCGGATACTTAATAGGATTTCATTGCACATGTTGTGATGGCGTCATTGGCGTATTCTTTTCTTTCACAGTGACATTGTTGGTAACTACTGGGCAGATTCCCCACTCTCTATGCTTCCTCTTTATTCTGAACTGATTGCTGCTGGCCTCAGGATATGGGTATTCAGGTCTCTCTCTCTCTCTCTCTATGAGTGGGTGTATGTGTGTTCCCTACTTCCCCAATTTTTCTGTGATATTATTGAAGGTTTCAAAGCAATTTGGGGATTTAACATTACAATACTGGTAGCGGAAATAGTGTATGTCGAACTATATGAGGTGTGAAAGTAAAGTAGTATCTTAGCTTGTAATATATTTGTCTTGATAATTACATCTATGTTAGACCCTAAAATGGATAGTTATAGTTACAAATAGAACTCTTTGGAAATCTCTTATAGAGTCCAATTCTGCTTTCTACTCAACCAATGTCAAACCTAGCACATGCATGCCTTCACAGTCCACCCATTCAACATAAGACATAACACAACACCTTTACAATCTGGGTATCACTGAGGGCTTGCTTCACACTACAGTGCCTCAAAGCCACATGGTGTTATTGAGGTGGCTTTGATATCATTTATCATGACCAAAGGAAACGTTAGTCATATTTGCGCTACAAGACTAGTCAAAGTTAAACTTATAGTTGGAGCTCATTGGAATTACGAATAAAGACCAGTTTCATTTCGTACTAAAACAAAAATGGGACTTAACTCATGCACTTCGTTGCAACCCATACACTCATTATGAGACTTAACGCAACATTTTCACTCTCCTGCTTATCACAATATTTGTAGGTCTAGAGACTGAAGTTGGAGCGATGTCCTTTTTAAATGTGAACATGGGATCCGGAAATAAAACAACTTTATCATGTTTCTGAACTCTCAGCTAGGTTGTAGGTGTTGACTATAGTTGTTGTTGATGCTTACCTGAGCATTTTCCTACTGTTGGTGTTGACTGGATTGTGATTTGGCATCCTCAATTTTGTATTGAGGTTTTTTATGTGTCCTGTATCCAAATATTTTGATGAACTTGAGCTGACAAGCTTGTATCCTCATTTTATGAACTCATATTTCAGTGGAGACACTGACTCAGTGGTTCCTGTGACTGCAACTCGATATTCCATTGATGCCCTGAAGCTGCAAACTATTACCAACTGGTACCCATGGAACGACAATGGAAAGGTTAGTGCTCAGAAACATTTTCTTTCCAGCCAGAAACTTGGGTGCCAATTTTTAAGGAGCCATTTATTTTTCTTTGGGAGAAGTAATGTTACGATTATTCATTATGAGATGAGGTGGCCTTTATTTGCTGTTATGACAATTACAAGTACCAGTAACTCGGATAAACACTTGGTACTTTTTAAGTTTTGGTTGGCATGTGCTACTAAAACATCATTTGTGACATTTGATACTAATTTGGTACTTTTATATCTGTACGTTTTGGTTTCATAACATGCATAACAATCTAAAGGTGTCTGTATGATAAACATTTTGCTATCAAATTGATGATTCATCTCCTCACAAGCTCTCTTACGTTTGTGACATAGGTTGGTGGGTGGAGCCAAGTATACAAAGGACTGACATTTGTGACAGTGACCGGAGCAGGACATGAGGTTCCACTCCATCGACCTCGTCAAGCTTTCATTCTTTTCAGATCATTTTTGGAGAACAAGCCCATGCCACGCTAAAGCCATTTCAATCCTATTCTTGACAATAAGCACAAAGTATTATTACCGTTTATATGCAGGGGGCTATGTAAAAGATAAAATAAAAGAAGCATTCCACTCGAGTGCCCCTCCATTCTTGCCCCCAAGTGATGCCATTTCATTATTTTAAGTTTGTAACCATTGTTTTACTGGATTTTTGTCTATGAAAGAAAAAAAATAATTGAAGAAAATGCACGATTATAGTAAATGGAAATTGAATTCGTAAATATTTAAGATTTGTATATGAATTTTACTTATTTTTATTGGATTCCATATAGCTAGCTGCACATGCCACTTGCTGCCGAATACTGATTGCTCCTGTTCTGACGAATCAAATATATTTGTTTGGATGAGTAAATTTGTATTTTATGAAAAATAAAACCACGAAGAGAACAACTACAACGAGGCAAGCCCCAGATTATCGACAGCAGAAAACACCGTCCAACAACCAAATACATTCGAGCTCCTTTGGATTTAAATGATTCATCTCATTATTATAATTTTATCAAATTTTTATATAAAAAATAATAAAAACTTCAAAATTTTTAAATCTTAATTTAATTTTTTTAAATTTTAAAATAATAATATTATTAAAAAATAATATTTTAATAATATTTTATTTTATTTTTAATTTTTATTTAAAGAGTCCAAAATCAACCTTCTCCTAATTCCATTCAGCAAGTTATTTATGAGCGAGATTCAATATATGCAAGTTTCGTGGATTTAAAAAAAAAAAAAAAGATTTTATTATTAAAAAAAATCATATAAATAAAAAATTTATCCTAAAAATGAAAAGACTTGATTTGCAAATTTTAAAACTGAAAATACTATTTCTATTTTCTCATTATTTATTCTTCCGTTGTTTTGAGCTTTAGACAGTTTCGAAGAGTCAAGATCACATGGGCCACTTGGGTTTCGGCTCTAGGGGAACGCACCCCGCCATTAATTCCATCGAACAGAGTCAAAAGAAGACGGTCAGACCCAGCATGTGCCTCATTATGGATCCACCTCATTTTGATCCCACATCGATAACTGCAGGTCAACACTTACTGCACTTTTTCTTTGAAAAATTATGATCCCTTCAGATGCCCATTTTTGTACAGATCTTCCTACAGAATTGATTTTTTTACGAGATTTTCAGATATCGTTAAACCCCTGATGAATATCCTACTTTTATATATATATTTATATATTTTATCTATTTCTTTCTTTCTTTTTAATTCATTGAATTTGAAAACCAATAAATTTGAATGCTCATGCGGTGGATATGCCTTCGGGATATTCTCTATATCAATCCTTCTACGTACAACTGGCACGAGTAACTGTTGGGCAACCGGTTAGTATTGTATTATTAAAGAAAGAGAGGGAAGAAAAAAATAAAGACAAAAACAATAGAGAAAAATACGAGATATGAAAATTGAAAATCAAGAGTGTCGTCGTCGTCGTGGGTCTGTATATTAGACCCCTATGTAAAATTATTTCTAGAAGTGCCGTACATGTCCTAGTCATGTTGGGGATGTGCCCCTTAACCATGCCACAAGTATGCCTTGTTATGCACGGGGTGCCCAACATGCCTATAGACCGGCTACATGCATGCTTTGGCTCGTGCCTTGATACGCATGGGACGCCCAGCATGCAAGCCATGCGCACACCCATGCGTGCGCCAGGCCACAGGCCTAGCGAGGTTAGTGGCCGTGCGCAGCCTAACACACGACTAGGCATGCGCATGCCTATGCGCATTCCCTTGCCTCTTGTGGCCCTACGCATGCCCATATACCACATGGCCATGCGCGCACTCAGGTGCCGCACAACACTCATGCGCGAGCCCATGCGCACGCACAACAGCACGCCCATGCGCAAGCCCATGCCCACAACGCCCATGCACTATAGCCACACCATGGGCACGCCCAGCCCCATGGCCCCCATACCGCATGCCAGCGAGGTTAGTAGCGTATGGCTTCAGCCAGTGCCTTGTAGAGTAGGCCAGTGGCATGCCCACCAGGCATGCCATCCAGCGTATGGCTCCAGCCCATGCCTTGCAGCCTCAACACCCAGGCCACCAGCCAAGGCCATGCAGCATGCACACATGGCTCACTATCAGCAAGCCATGCTGAGCCACCTAGCTATAGACTAACCCGAAGACCACCATGCACCATCCTAGCCCACCATGGGCTCATGCATGCCATGACCAACATGGTTCATGCCACTATTATTATTTATTTTATTATTTTATTTCTAAGGGACCTATTGAGGGTTTTCATATTATTTTGCTTATAAATAGAGCTTTTTTCACTTCCTTATAATTTTTTGGCAAATACCGTAGAGGGATGATTATTGTTTGAGAGATCATAAACGATGCCTTAGCACTTGGGCTTTTTGAATGCAATTCGTGAATTCCAAATAGAGGATCACTCCATGCAATTCATTGAATTGAAGTAATTCATTTGTCTTGTTCTTGCAATTTGGTGCAATTCGTGAATCCAAGTTGTTTTATCTTTGTTCTTGTTATTTTATCAATATATGAGGTTTATTCAATACTTGTGCAATTCGTGAATCATTTGTTGGATTACTATCATTTGTTCATTCAAGCTCATAAGTATTTTGCTTTAATTTTGAGTGTTCATCATTTTGTTCTTGTTGTTCATCATCACATTGTCCATCCAATCCATCCAACCCATTGTTTCAGCCAACCCTAGTGTTTGTCAACTTTCTATAAATCATTTGTTTCATCCACTTAGCCCTAGCAGAGATACACTTTCCATATCCATTCAAATTCAAAATTTTGGCCGCTCTTACCTTATTTGAATTAACCCTAACCGCCTTTCATACTTTCCATATTAGTATTTTCACATTTTAGAAACCCTAGTTGATCACATCAAACCATATAGCCAGCTATACCACCTTCTAAATCAAGTTCCAATTTTCCTAAAATCTCTTAACTACCAAATTCGGCCAACCCTAGCCGCTCATCACCAAACTTTAATTCCTAAATCCTATCTTCCATCATCTAAACCTTAGACCTAAACCTAAGTGGTGCCAATCCTTATCCACACTAGGCCGTGCGCCCCCTTCATCCATTGTAGCCTATACACTTCATCACCCTTTCCATCATTCCATACACCATTCAAGCCTAAATACCTAACGTCACCTTACAAAAGTTGCCACCTTGGTTCAAGAATCAAGTAAGAGAGGAACAAGCATTTGGTTATCACAAGGAGATCCTAGACGTGAGAACATAGTGTTTAGGAACTTATCAGAGGTCCCTAACACTGCATCGATGATCGTCGTTGTGGATAGCCAAGTTTTCTAATTTTTAAGAATTTTTGCAATTGATCTAATCAAAATGAGTGATTATATAATATAAAAGAGAAATATTATAATGAAGTCTTATACCACACACATCCACTTAACAAATATGTGATTTGTTATTTGTTATTTTCTATTTAAATACACATATTTAAGCATTAAAATATAATGACAAAAATGATAAATTACACGTTAATTAGATGAAAGTGTGCGGTGTGAGGCTTTACCTATAAAATTCTCAATATAAAAATCGCGACTATAATCTGCAGTTTTCATTCGAAATAATAAGAGCATTGGCTTCATAAAAAACCTAGCGAAAGGTAAAATATAACTTATTTCTTCCAAGCACAACTGCGTTAGATTAACCAAAAAATAAATTGGAAACTTTGTGTTACAGTAAAACACCCTTTTCCTTCATATTTAGAGTGCTATTGTTCACCAACCAAATGTGTTTTTTTATTCCGATTTAATCTCACAACCGTTTATTATTTTTCGTGTGCAAGTATCAATGTAGGTAAAGAAATACTTCGTATATAGTGATGGAATGAGACTTATTGAATCTGGCAAGCAATAATTATAGTAAACAAATAATAGATGATGAGGCCATATAAGATAATTAGGTTGAGGAAAAAAATAGTTGAAAATAATAATTTAAGTATCAAATTATATTATTAATATACATTTAGTTAGTTTAATTGTAAAATATAAAAAATAAATAAAATATTATTATTAAAAAAATAATATTATATTATTATTTCGATAAATTTAATAATTAATCTAATGTATTATTATTTTTTTATCGAATTTTAAAAATATCTTGATAAAGCTAATGTAAATGTTTTAAGAAATCTTATTAAATACCAAAAAAAAAAAAAAAACAAAAAAACAAAAAAAAAAAAGGAAAGAAAAGAAAAGAGAAAGAAGTTACAACACGCCCCGCAGTTTTGGGGTGTAACTTTTGAATCTATAAGAATGGTACACCTCCGGTCCTCCACTACCACTTCTGTATAACTCTTCAGCCATTTCCAAGAGAAGTTGGATAGAATAGCCAATAATGGGAGAGCAACACAAAAGCAGTTGTTTCTCTTTGCTTTCTCTTTTGGGTTTTGTCTCTGTGCTCATTTGTTCAGTTTCCAATTCAGTGGTGGCGGTTGCTGATCATGATGATCACCTTGAAGAGCAGAAGCGGGACAGGATCATCAAGCTGCCTGGGCAACCAGCAAACCTCAACTTTTCTCAATATTCTGGCTATATTGACGTGGGCCCTCCTCGATCAGGCAGGTCTTTGTTCTATTGGCTGATGGAGGCTCCGGTTGACAGAGTGCCCGCATCCAGGCCGCTTGTTTTGTGGCTCAACGGTGGGCCAGGTTGCTCCTCTGTGGCTTATGGAGCCTCCGAGGAGGTGGGGCCCTTCCGAGTAAGACCCGACGGCAAGACTCTTTCTTTGAGTCCCTACGCTTGGAATAGAGGTAACAAAATAAAGACCTGTATGCAGTTCTTGATCAAGTAAAGTTATGGGACTCTACCTTCTTTGTTATTTCTAATAAGTTGATTGACTTTACTTGGTGCAGAGGCAAATTTGCTTTTCCTTGATTCACCGGCAGGAGTAGGATTTTCCTACTCAGATAATTTATCGGATGTATACACTGCTGGTGACCGAAGAACAGGTCACTCTTCCACAATTTTGTTCCCTATTTTTTGCCCAATTTTAATTGTTGAAGTTCACCCACTTACCCTTATCTTCTAACTTTTCATTCCATTTGCAAGTACTGCAGCAAAAGATTCCTATACATTTCTCATTAAATGGTTTGAGAGGTTTGCTCAGTACAAACATAGGCCGTTCTACATTGCGGGAGAAAGCTATGCAGGTTAATTTTCTTGCTCACCAAACTTATTTTCCTGACTAATAATGATTTTAAACTGGTTAAAGTGGAGAGCTTGCCTTAAGTTTACATTAATGTATGTTCATCAGGTCATTACATTCCTGAACTTTCTCAAATTATAGTGCGGGCCAACAAGGGAATTAAGAATCCAGTCATTAATTTCAAAGGGTTCTTGGTAAGTCATTCGTGAAGAATCAATATAACATCCCCCTGTCAAAAGTTCAAATTTGGCTCTTTTAAAAAAAGAAAATTCAACTTCATCCTTTTCTTTTTTTTATGTCATAAATTTGGAGCAGTTGGGCAATCCACTCATTGATGATTATAACGATAATATTGGGACGTTCGAGTATTGGTGGAACCATGGTTTAATATCTGATTCCTCATACGATCTACTCAACAAGTTTTGCCGAAATGTCACGATTCTATTCGCTCGGAATAGATGCTACGCTGCTCTTGCTCGAGCTTCCATGGAGTTTCTAGGCATCAATCCCTATAGCATTTACAGCAGGCCTTGCTATGACGATGGGGGTGCTGCAAGGCAGAATTTAAAGCGTCCACAGTTGGTAAGCTCTCGTCAGCATTAATCTGATCTCCGAGTCCTAAATCCAGGTGCACGTGCTATATATATATATATATATGTACATATATGCGTGCATGTTGTCTCCGTAGGCGTAGGGTGTATTAGTATCATGAAAATTCTTAATTTATTAAGAAAAAACTAATAATATCGTGTGAGAATATTAATTTCAGGCATGGAGATTTGGAGGCAGAAATGATTGTGCCGTGATGCACACAAGAAAATACATGAACGATACAAGGGTGCAGATGGCTTTTCATGTCAACGTTGCTCGGGTTCCTCGTCCTTGGAGACCTTGCAAGTACGGAGATTTACATATTTATATATAATTAATACACCTTTACTATTTAAGTTTATTTCACTATTTACTGCTTATTGCAGTGAACATATATAGCAGCAGCAACAGTATTTGGTAATTAAATGCTTCATTAATGCTAGCTCCCTCCCCATTGATCTATTTGCAGTGATATTGTTAGAACTTGGTGGAACGATTCTCCAAAATCCATGCTTCCTATCTATAAAGAACTTATAGCGGCTGGTATCAGGATCTGGGTCTTCAGGTAATCTTTTTAGAATTTTTTTTTTTTTTTCATCAATCATTATTTACAATCCCATACTTCACATTTTATAAAAAATATTTCATATTTTATAAAAAATATTCTCACACCTTATGAAAAAAGACTATAGATTTAAAGTAAGAAAGTGAATATCCATCTTTTTAATTTATACACAACGGGCTGCTGCATGTGTAGCTAAAACATCTGCAACTTTTCAAATAAGTAATGATGCATGAGTACTACTACTTCAGAATTTACTGACTGCAACCCTAAAAACAGTGGTGACACGGATGCCGTTGTGCCACTGACTGCAACTCGATATTCCATTAAAGCTCTAGGGCTCAAGACCATCACCAACTGGTATCCTTGGCACGACGACAAGCAACAGGTTTGCCATTACTCTAACCGAAATGGGAATTATTGGTTTAGTTATATATACATGTTGTTCTTGTGGCTAAATCGAGAATAAATAGTACTAATTAGTACTAAAAAAAGCTAGCTAGCTGAATGAATAATATTTTGCATGGGGTTTTCTAATTTCTATTTTATGTGATTTAGGTTGGTGGGTGGAGCCAAGTATACAAGGGTCTGACCTATGTGACTGTGAAGGGAGCAGGGCATGAAGTTCCTTTCAGTCAGCCCCGACTCGCTTTGATACTGTTTAGTCACTTTTTGAAAAACAAGCCCCTGCGGGAATATAATTAACAATATTGCTGGGAAAGGGAATGCTTTATCGGGATTATTTAATACTAGACTCAACTGTTTTTAAAAAGAAATATTCGAGACTTTTACTTTCCCTTTTTTTTAAAAATTTATATATATAATTTTTTTTGGTATATGCAACTAATTGGTTATTGAAAAATGCTATTCTCATCGCTCAAAATTATCGTTACCACTTGAATTTTATTTTTTAATTTTTCTTTTTTTTAGTAATTAAGAAAGTATTTTTTATAATGTTATGAATTTTTTTTTTAAATTTAAAAACACAGTTAAGGGAAAAGAAAAAAGAAAAAAACCTAATTAGAACTAACGGTGGCTCCAGCTCCTGAGCGGTGGGCGTAGACCCACCCTTAGTTATTTAGCTGTTATCGGACCTTTGAGCTTGCAAAATATTGATCACCATGAGAGGATTGTCATTCAGGGACATCTATGTCCAAAAATGGTATTCTATATTAAGAATTTTGCTATAAATTAGTTACTATTCACATCACATATTCTATATTTATAACTTTTCATAGTATGTGATGATATTTTTTATTGGGTGTATTGTAGAATTATTAAGAACAAATAGAAACAAAATTTGGTAATATGGTGACATTCTCGTGAGTGTATTTGTCCCATAAGTTAGTGATGAATAAAAGGAATTGAGTGAGTTGATTTGTGCACCAATGATCCTATTTATAGGCCATAATGCACTGGTTGGCAAATGGCACAACTATTGGTAACCCAATAGTTGGCAAATGACACAATTTTAAGAAGTGGTACAATGCTTTGACTAAATCAAAAGGTTATGTCTTTTGATTCTTTACTAGTTACACAAAATCTTTTGACTAAAAGGTTATGTCTCTTGACACTTCATTAACCATCACTCTTCATGTGAACCATTATTATGTAGAGGGTGTCATTTCAAGGGATATACTGTTTGATGATGACATTCCTTAAAATTACATATATGAATATTTTTCATAAGATATGAGGTGTGAGATAATAAATAATAAATAATGAAAATAATTTTTTCTATATTAATACGTACCCACCCCTAAGTCCAAATTCAGCAGTATTGATCAATTACTATTAATTGGCCGGGACATGTCTGGCTCTGGTTTATTTACTTTCACGATCAACGAGGTCAGGGTACGTACGTGTATGGTTTGAAGTTGGGACAGCTAGCGGAAAAAGAAGGTCAAGAGCAGGACACATGCCTAGCTAGCATGTACCTAGGGCCTATATATATATATATTTTTTTTAATGATACACTTAAATTTTCTTTATGGCACTACAGCCACTACTCCCAATTATCGCTCGAAACTACGTTAGTTATAGGACTTTTTTTCATTATTTTTATTTTTTCATATATGTATTTTTTAATACTTTTAAATATTTTTTAAAAAAATTATCATATTATTAAAAAACACTTATTTAATCACTATGTAAAAATAAAAATTAAAAATTACAGTAGTAGAATGGAGCAATAGAAAAGAACAGTGAAAATAGTATTTTCCTTTCTTTATTATTATTTTATTATCTAGATTTTTTTTCTTTATTATTAGATTAAAAATTTCAGAATGTGACTATATTGCTAAATCTAAAAAATAAATAAATAATTCAATCAACTAATATATTTTATTTTAGATTATGCAAAAATGTCATGTAATGAAATTTTTAATACAGATTCAAATAGTAAAAAGGAAAAAAGAAAGTTGAATAGTAAACTAATAATAAAAGAGGTTGTAGAATATCATTATCCATTTTTTTTTATTCGTGCTCTCTTTGAATTTTTCGTTTTATTTTAATTGGATTCTTTAGAAACTTCATCGAAAATTTAAGACTAAACTATAAATCGAAATAAAGATATATACTAAGAGTATCTACAATACCCAACTCGTGAGTTTCTGATCAAGAACGAGGATACGTTAAATATTTTAACAAGAAATATTAAATATAAGAATCTTCAATTTTTTATGATGCGCAATAATAAAATAATAACAGTTAGAAAATGTACTTCCATCCAATTTAGTTTGATAAAAAATCTTACATGACTATGAAAGAATGACCATTTTAACAATTTTATTTTCGAGTGTCTCCCGATAGCTAAAGATACAATAATGTTATAGGTAAGAATCCTTAACCCCTCAGTGCTATTTATACACTTTTGGTCATCAAGAAATCTAGAGACTTCATGACCCACTGTGACTAAATATAGAGGTATTCTTGTCTCACTGTGATTCATTAATTAAGTGATAATATTTGAACTCGTCTAAATCTATTAGGATATGAGTGTGAGACAAGTTTTGCTACTCATTATCTTTACGCACCACAAACTACAAATTTATTTTAATTTATTTTTAAATTTTTTGTTTTATTCTTCTTTAATTTATTGAATTTTTCTATTCATCATCCATATACCACACATTTGATAAGAGAAAAAAAAAATTAAAAAAAGTGTGGTGCGTGGGGATGATAAATATATATATTTTTTAATAAAATTCTTACATTCTCTCACTTGACTCATACACTTATAAAATAACTTTTTCCATTCATGGATTTATTATGAAAAATTAACCATATTGTCTACGTTCATTTCCAGAAAACTTTCCTAGCTCAAAACACAATACATAAGTTCCGTAATATCAATGTCAAATCAGCTACCAATGCGAGTCATGGCAGTCTTCTATTATATAACAACAAATTTTCTTTTATGTACCATAACACTAGTAACTTAATTTAACACAATCTTTAATTGAGACAATTAAGGTTAATACTGTAGTGCTTTGGGTTCTAATTCATGTCTATTGTAGACATTATCTTGTCATCATTCATTCACACCACTCAATGTACATATAAAGTGGAAAGACAAGACAACAAAAAAAACCTTAATAAATATTTCTCAATATCCTACAACAAAATACTCAACATATTAATGATTTCTTTAATATGTTCACATCATGGGTATAAGCATAAGACCCATATTTTCAACATCATTAATGTAGTATTAATATAGATATTATTTTTTCTGTACCTTTTCCTTAACACTTAAGTATTTAAAATTTCATAAAATATTAATTATTTGGAAAAAAATACTCTTAAGGATTCTTGCAATACTTTCTTAGCGACTTAACTATAAAGTCAACAATTCCAAATCTTAAGATAAGTTTCCTCAGTTATATACTATACATTGTGGCCTCAAAATATACCACAAACTAAGCCTCTATTGCACATGAAGCAATAAAAGATTTGTTTTGTATTTTTTCATAAAATAACTCTATTAGATTGCAAAATACATAACTATAACTGTATTTTTTATCATTAATGCAATTATGCAGAATAGAGTCTGAATATCCAGTCACCTAAAAAGTATCAGTTCTTCTAAAGGCAACAATATAGTACTTAATTTCTTGCAAATAACCTTGCACTCTTTTCATAACTTTTTGATCAAACATCTTTGGACTGTTTTGGCAATAACCAATGATGCCAATTGAAAAAGCTAATATTCAGCCTTATACAAGTTTGTTCAATCATTTGATTCCTTGTAACCAATATATACAAAATTTCTTTAACTACCTAATCGATTTGAGAACACTGTAAAATATTGAGCATGTCACATTTTATTTTTAAAATATCTATTGACCAAAAATTTTACATGTAAAGTCTTTCAAAAGTTTATGCAACTATACTAAGTACATTCTAACAGTTTCCGTCTTGTTATTAAAATTCAATCCCAATACCTATACTTGCCAAAATGTCATATACATGGATGATCATTAATACAAATATACTCCCATTGACTTTCAGGTATATACATTAACAACAAATATTTTTCTTAAATCCAAAATTAATATTGGTATTATCAAAATTCAGATACCATTTTTCAAAAATCTTTTACCTTTTATAAGTAGTACTTTTATTCGTTTCTTGTAAATTTCAAACTTTCACTCTACAATTAATTTCACATCCATTTGACGTAACTCTAAATTGTAATGAGTTACTAATGTTATAGTGATCCTGAATGAGTCCTTCCATATTTATTTGAAAATATCTCTTTTTGATCAACACTCATTTATGAATAAAATCCATTACAAGTTTAACTTTATATTGTTTAACATTGCATTTACAGGGTTTTGTCTCCAAGACCCATTTACATTTGATTTTTTGTATTTTTCAGATAATTAGACGAAATTATAGATTTTACATTGATTTTTGGATTTCAATCAACCTTTTATGCATTGATCTTTTACATAATCACTTCATTGTATAACTTGTGAAAAACACATGTAAATTTTTATTCATTTCTATGTCAAATTCAAAATTTGAAAATACATCACATAGTCTAACCAAATTGCAAATTAAGAAAATTATATGATGTTACATGTTCCGATGTTTCCATGACCAAATTTTCAGCGATGTTTCTCCGATTTGCTTATTATTCCATGTTATCATTGAGATAATAAGAAAAAGAAACTACAAGCATTTTTGAATTACAAGAATGCATATTACAACAATCATATCTCTAGTTTCTATGCTTTCACTGATTTTGCCAACCTTAAGGAATTTGATATTTCAATTTCCTCAAAACTCAAACTATAAACAGAAACAATACAACCTAAATCGTTTGAATCTCCTGACTAATCAACAATGATAATGTACCCAATAACTATTATAGGACTTAACTTTCTTTCATTTGAGTTATAAAGAATTACTTTAACTTGATTGTCCATATATATATATATATGCCTTAAATCAATCCATAATTCAAAAATAAGTCATTAAGACTACATTATTAAGAACATGATATAAGTTCTACACCATTATTTTTAAGAGTTTTACTATATGTTTTCAAGAAGTTGACGAAATAATTCAGGATTATAGCCTAACTCTTAATATTTTTCATGGCACTAATTCAATCAAATTCAATGATTTTCACCTTTTTACCTAACTGCATTTCCTCCCCATAAGAAGTACCTCAAGAATTACAATGGCTTGAGACTTCTCAAGTTGCAGATAGATACATCAATACCAAGAAAATCATCTATGAAAGCAATGAAATACTTCTATCTATCAAACATTATAGAGAAAAAAGGTTTACATGCGTCTATATGTATTATCTCAAGGCTTCTCTATTTCTTGATATGTTTGATTTGTTTTTCTTTTATACAAATCAACACACATATTAAGATTAGTAAATGTAAATGTGGAAAATCTTTTGTTTATTAATCTTAACAAGTTTTCTTTGGAGATGTTCTCCAACATTTTATACCACAAATAAGGTTTTTCTTTAATCATGCTTCAAACTTCTATGCCACAAATTGTAAAAGTTTTTATAAATCATTTTTCCTTTGGTTCCAGTACATGCCTCACGAGTGAAATTTTTTTAACAAAAACATTAATATGAAGGCATGACAAATAAAAAACTTTAATGGAAGAAAAAATGGAACCAACATACTTGAAACAAATTGAAACATGAACATTTGTATTCTAGTTTAATAATAATAAAAAAGAAACTAAATAAATAATTATCAACATTTATAGAGTTAACCTAAAAAATAAGTATAAACATTTATAAGATTTGATTCAAGACTTATATAGAAAAAAATTACCCTTCCCTTTGAATCATATCTTATGCTTAGAGCACTTAAATCTTTATGTGTCCTTGTTTCTTTCAAAATTCAATTGACACAATTCTTACATTTTCGTGACCATCATTTTCCAAAATATACAATTGATTTTCAATATAAATTAATAAAATAAATGTATATCAATCTAACCAACTCGTTCATATTTCATCACTTTGATAAAATAATGACACATCTGAAATAAATCATTCTGTACAAAAATAAGAAGATTTCACAATTTTCATTCCTAAGGTTATGATATGTAGTAATTATTCCTATCTTCGTAACCATCATAATTTTCTGACCCTTACCCATATTCTCAATAATTGATGTTAGACTTAAAATAAGTAAACCAGAGTCTAGAACTTGAGTCATTCCCAAACGAGATCTTAGTGTAAAACTGACATGCTCATATTTATCTAAACTAGAGTCCTTCTATATAGGAAACCTTGTAATGATATTCATTGCCAGAAAAATATTTTGATCACATTAATGCTTTGAGTTTGATACTCATAAACAATAACAGAATTTAAATCATTATTGATGAAGTTAAACCATTATAGATGAATTAATAGTGTTATCGAGATCCCTCATTTGGGAGTGAATCCCAACACACAAAATGTTACCTCTAATTTTAAATTTTGTAAATGAATTAGTTGTATCATCAAAATTCTCCTTTAGGACTAAACTTTGACATAAAAAGTGTTACCTCTAGTTTTAAATTCTGTAGATGAACTAGCTGTATCATTAAAATTCTCATTTGGGAGTAAACTCTGACATACAAATTATTCCCTCCAACATTATTTTGATGGATGAACTAGTAGTATCATCAAGATCATCTTTTGGGAGTAGGTCTTGACACACAAAATGTCTACTCTAACTTTACTTTAATGGATGAACTAGTAGTATAAGGGGTTTTTCCCCCTTCTGTCTCTGCGAGTTAGAGAAGGGCGACTAAGGGGACAAGAAGCAAAGACCTAACCCAGAATAGGTAGACTCTTTAGCTCGGCCCATGAGGAGGCACCTCTGGACACTACTTGCATGAGAGAACGTGCTGTAAGGGAATGAGACTCGCCAACCTGGAGATCCTTTGAATAGTGTACAGCTCTTGAATGCTTATCTACGTAATGAATGGAAAGTATGAGGAACCCTCGATCTTCTGACATAGGAGGCATCAATGGTCCACCAAGGGCTCCAGCAGGGTGATGCAAATCGGGAAACCACCATGCATTAATGTCACCACTATTTGAGTTACATGTTACATTAATGACGCCGTCGTAGAGTCACGTTATATTATAGAACTATGACAAAAGGAACAGTATGAAGGGCACAAACTCCATGGGGCAGACATGATCTATCTCTCAGACTTATGGTATAAAATAGCAGGTCTCAGGTATGAGAACTCTCTCTGATCCCTAAATTTTCTCATTTATTTACAAACTTCCAAAATAATTTATTGACTTTAGTATCGGAGACTCCCTAACCCTAAGGCTACCCTAAATTCTCTATTTTCGCAGGCCCAAGTTCCGAACATTTGAGTTGCTAGAACCTGGCCCAAAGACGTACGAAACACGACGTTAACAAATAGTGTGATCAAAATCCTCATTTGGGAGTAGATGTTGACACAAAAATTGTTTACTCCAACTAGTAGTGTTATCAAAATCCTTATTTGGGAGTAGGTCTTGATACGCAATATGTTCACTCCATCGTACCAATCTCTACTAAGGCGTTTAATGGTTTTTCAATCAAGATTAAGAAAAATCTTGTATCTTTTGGCAACTAGTATTTTCCTTAATTTTGATGCAAACCATTTGCCCCATATGAGATAAACAATTATATATGTATGGCCAACTATGCAATAAAAATCATAAAACCAATAATTGAGAATTTTATAACTAATAGCCATAATTGATCATTCGAGTCCAAATAATTTATACATTTATATGGCTTACCATACTATAAAATTATAGAAAACAATAATTTAATTTTTTTTATAACATATAGTCATCACTCAAGTGCAAATAATTCATATATTTATATGGCTTACCATAAAATAAAATTCATAAGAAACAATAATTTAGAAGTTTATAACTAATAGCCATAATTCAACTTTAAATAAATCATACATATATTAAATAATAAAGTACATGCTTTGAAAGAGAAGAGAAAGAGAGAATTACTTTTTAGGTTTTCTCTAATATTAAAATATATAATAATTTGCTGGTCCAGGTCTGGACCGGATCGGTCCTGAAACCCGGGCCGGAACTCGGTTCAGTGTAAGGAACAGACTCGGGTTGGGTCTACTATACGGGCTTGACTGTACAACCATTTCCTTCCTTTTTTTTTTTTTTGTTGTTGTTGTTCTCAGACTGGGCCACAATAGTGGCTCATTGTGCTGGCTCGTTGTCCCTTTGATTTAATTTCCTTGGATTGGACCAAAGTTAACGGCCCATTATGGGCCCAAGGTCCAAACGGGCTTTAAGAAACCCTACCCTACTTCTTCTTTCTTCTTCATCCCTAGCAACCGCCCCATATTTTATTTTTAATATTCCTTCGACGGCAATGAGAAGATGACATGCCTTCCACGGCCTCATATTTTATTTCTTACTTCTCTCACTTTTTTTTTTTTGTTCTTTTTCGAAACCCATCTCACAAATCGAGCTACCACCCAAAAGGTGTTCTACATGGCGTCGACGACGGCTTTCCATCTCAGGTTACCAACGATAGTACTCCAACCACCTTGCGCTTGCCCCTTCCAGACCCCACTTGGCACTTACTGCCACCTTCTCAGTACTCTCTGTGAAGTCCATAACGAAAAAGGGTAAAAATTTACACTGATTTTCACTCTTTTTCCACCACAAAGACAATACAAACAAACCAGAGGAAATAAAATCCAAGCATATACAAAAGTAATTCCCCGTATATGCATAAAAATCAAGATCATAATTTTTCATATGAACAGCCGAAGCATTAATTTATCTTTAGCGAGAATAAAATTTCCAAACAACGAGTTTTTGTTTCGAATTAATCTTTGCATCATTCTACACACTACACACTAATGTGTTTTTTATTTATTTTTATTTGTTTATCTTATTAAATGTATATTATATAGATGAAGAATAAAAAAATATAAATATTTCAAGAAGAGTAAAATAAAAAAAAATTGAAAAAAAATTGAAAAAAAATAAAAAATACATTGGTGTGTGGTGTGTAGGATGATGCATAGCAATTCTCCACACGGGAGGCATATATAAAATCAAATAGACATTTACATATTACAAATTTTATCGAAATCATAAAATATCTATAACTTGTAGCTTTGATACCACATGTTAAATATTTTAATATGAAACATTTTCGTTTGGATTCAGAAAGTGTTTTATCACATCTCATTATTATAATTTTCTTAAATTTTTACACAAAATATAATCGATAGTTAGAGACATAATAATATTATAGGTGAGAATTCTTAATCACTCAGTGTTATTTATAGACTTATGACCATAATTAAATCTAGAGATTTCGTATCTCACTATGACTCAATATAAAAATATTCTTATCTCACTATGACTCATTAATTAAATAATAATATTTAAATTAGTCTAAATCTATTAGATTATGGACATGTCGAATATAAAATTTTAATAAAATTCTTACATGATAGACATTGTTGTACGTTTCCTAATGATCAATAGGCTGAGTCATCCAAACATGTCTAGTCGTCATCAAACGAATTAATTGTGGATAGACATTGTTAATGTAGCTAGCTAGTTGCATGGAAGGCCAAGTTGCAGCACGTGTCGCTGACCCTAAATTCGTAATCTGTGGGTAGTCCCGATACGACAATGAACATGGTAACATTATAATTTATAAGAGATGTCGAGGTCCGAGGACAGGGACGTTCTTTTGGCATCTCATTTTTACCGTTCGTACATTTAATTAATTAATTAATTAATAATTAAATAATTGATTATTAATATATTGATATATATTTTTTTATTTAAAAAAAAAAAAAAAAAATTTCATAGTACTGGATCACATGTCCAGCGGTCAAGAACGGCACACTAGCATTATCCACTAAGAAAATTAATTATTTTTCATCTTAAATATTTTTGAGGCCCGAGATCACTTAAATCAGGGGTGCATGGGAAGCTAGCGTTCATTGTTTTCCAGGAATAATATTGGTCCCCCACATACAAAAGGGTAGGACCACCGAAGTTTCTGAGAAACACCCAAATTTCCTCATCTAAAATTAAACGATAATAAATAGATCATCGATGGCCCCATGAACATTTACATCAAACAGACTTTTTAGCCCAAATCGACGATTTTTGGGCTACTAATTAGAGAATACATATTGAGTACGAATGAGTTTTTCTTATAGTCTTGCTGCAGTCAAATTGATGTGCCTTTATGCCCTTATAAATAAGGAAAAGTCGACGACAAACACCATGGACACGGACTTTTCTATATATATAACACGTCAATAATGTGCCCGCCGTGCATGCCACTTGGACGTGCAGTTTGGAACGGTCACGGAGTTTCTTATACACTAAATCTGAATAGTTCGATCGATGACCTTTCCAATTGAACCCTACTTATTATACAATTATCAATCATTCTATTTGTTGGCAAAAAAATAATTAAAAAAAGTATCTTAATATATATCATGGTCAAACACATGAACGTTAATTAATTGCTATAATATATTTTCGAGGATTTTTCGCAGAACAAACTGACATAATTTTGTACTGATTATAAGTTACTTTCTAAATCATTTTTTGAAAAGAAAAATTATACTGTCAAGCCAGTAGGTAGAGCACGCTTAATAAAGTTGTTGCATGTCATAATTTAATTTGAAATATAAATTTAAAAATTTGAATCAAATTTTACACCAGCAGATAGCTTATTTATGCGTCCAAAAAATAGGTATATATTACACATGTTCATCTTTGAACTTGAAGAGGTTGGTCGTGATGATAACATCATCCAATATTCTCCTTACCAAAAAGTACAAAACAGAAGGTCGTGGTATATTTTCTTGGGAGTAATTTATGTAATTTAGGGTGTGGGGTTTTTTAGGATGTGGAATATGGGATAGTAAATAGTGATTGATAAGAAAATTTTTTTTAATAGTTAAGATTTTGTTTGGATAGTGAGTTGAGATGTAATGAAAGTTGAAAGTTGAAAAAAATATTATTAAATATTATTTTTTAATATTATTATTATTTTAAAAATTAAATTATTTATTATATTTTATGTAAGAATTTAAAAAAATTATAATAAT